>JAOYSI010010680.1:0-10250 GCA_025775065.1 Hiodon alosoides
GTATGTATAATATGTATTTATAATGATAATAATAATTATTATTATTATTATTATTATTATTATTATTGGGTAATTATGTGTAGAATTAAATCAGCTGAATATGAAGCAGTAGAACCATTTCCTTTTTTCACTGACTGGAAGAACGGACTCTTCAATTTTTATTTAAAAGAATGTAATATTTTGGCCCTCATAAGGTTCCAGGATTTGGTCAAATGAAAATTAGAATATACTGCAGGTTTGTAGTCATATTCTGCCTTTGCAGTAAAGGAACTATTAAAAAAACAGCAGGGAAATATTTTTAAAACTCCACATTTGAAATTGCATCAGGCAAACTGACATAAAAAGATGTTTTGCTTGAGATTGTTTTGAGTTTCAGAATAGTGGACCATCATTCACAATCGGAAGAAATACACGTTTAAAGCAATAAAATCCGCTTTAAATGTTAGCCATAGTACCACAATTAGAATGACCACATTACCACTTTTTCAAGCCATTCATTAGCCAGCCTCAGCAAATGAGAGTGTTGCTAATTCTTTTTTTGTTTTGTTTTTTGTTTTTTTGCAGCCCTTGACGTCTGTTGTCACTGCTTCCAACCCTTTTGGGTTATTCAGAAATTTAATTCTAGGTCAGGCCTACAGAAAGTTTACTCAAAATCATTTACAAGTTATGCTGTGTATTCATGCTTAGTTATACGTGTATTGGTGGAATCTGGTGGAAAAAATTGATGATGTATGTACTTTGTTACAAGCAAAAAATATTCTGTGATAAACAGCCTGCTTATTGCACTCTGGACTAGCGTCTTTGTAAAATAGTGAATAATCAAGTCGAATATAAGCAAATAATAATTATTTGGGCTGAAACCTGCTCTGAAGTCTATTTCGTAAACAAACACGCATGGGATCTAGCAGAATGTAACATTACCACCTGAAGCGCATAATCACACTATGCAGTTTTAGATTTTGGAATCCCCTTACTTGCTCAGGCCCCTCTGTTGAAAGCCTAGGCTCTTCTGCGGGCTGGTTACAGGCAGGGGAGTTGAATGCACGCGAGCGAGCGGCACAGCAGTTAATGCATTCCATTCGTTTGTCTCTCACATCCTGCTTCATCATAATTAATATTAACATGTAATGTATTGACACATTCAGATGCAAATGAAATCAGGTAAACAACGTTAATTTAATTTAAGTCATGCACATAATTAAGGATACAAACCTGCTGTTCTCACATATAGCCATTATAATTTGTAAAGGAGTTATCCAGGATTTAGTGCACAAAAAACAAAACAACAAAACAAAGACTAACGTTTTGCCACCATTCAATTTTTAAAGGCCTGTGAAGCTGAGTCAAAGACTGGCTCTGTTCCCCTTTGTTTCTGGTCATCCCCATCACATTCATATTATTTAGAATCTGAATTAATTTTTTCACAGGGGTTTAAAGTGGGATACACATTGGATTTTGGGATTTTGGGACTTCTCATTGGTTGGTGTATATGATGACAAGTTGATGCAGTGCTGAAGGGCCACCCAAAGAGAGACTTTTGTTCAGTTTATCATGCTCAACTGTTGTTCTTTTTCGACTGCTGAGTCAACTTTGAGTCTATGTGTCCTGTAGGTTCCGCTTCAGTGGCCGAATTCTGGGTCTAGCGCTGATCCACCAGTACCTGCTGGATGCCTTCTTCACCCGGCCCTTCTACAAAGCCCTTCTGAGGCTGTGAGTGAGCCTTCCCTGAGCAGGTCTTACAGTCATGTTGTAACTGCCTTCGTGCATTACTCCAGGCACAATACACCTGAAGTGAGAGGACGGACATAACTCAATCAGACGTGTTATGGGCATATATTCTTAACAGTGACCTGAACCAGAACCTGAACACTGAAAATTTTTATAATATTAGTATTATATATAAGTGTGTCACACACATATTTTCTGCTGAAGAGCTGATGTGCTCAGTTGAGTTTTCTGTGCCTTACAGTTCAACTGACCTGAGTGATCTCGAATATCTGGACGAAGAGTTCCACCAGAGTTTACAATGGATGAAGGACAACGACATCACAGACATTCTGGACCTGACTTTCACAGTTAATGAAGAGGTGTTTGGTCAGGTGAGGTTCACCCCCAGGCTTAGTGGCCTAGCAGGCTTAGTCTGACATGCAGTTTTTTATGTTATCTTTTTCCAGACTCCTCTGATTCAAGATGGCTTCAAGCCAAAGGCCTTATCAATAACAAAATAAAGAGAAATCCATAAAACTAACTTTGTCACCTTTAATATTCTATACAAAAATTCTGAAGCATGACCCAGTCTTAAACATGACAGACACTTTCAGTCAGAACAAGCCTCAATGCCCAAATTTTATTTATTTTGGCAGGTTACAGAGAGGGAGCTGAAATCAGGTGGGGGCAACATCCAGGTGACAGAGAAGAACAAGAAGGAGTACATTGAGCGGATGGTGAAGTGGAGGGTGGAGCGTGGGGTGGTTCAGCAGACAGAGGCGCTGGTCCGGGGTTTCTACGAAGTACATCGTTTCATGTCTTATTTTTGGTTGGAAAAAATGTATTAATACATTTTATTGCAGAGTGTGTCATCATTAA
Source organism: Hiodon alosoides (assembly GCA_025775065.1). Lineage (NCBI taxonomy): Eukaryota > Metazoa > Chordata > Actinopteri > Hiodontiformes > Hiodontidae > Hiodon > Hiodon alosoides. Next base: position 2,587 of record JAOYSI010010680.1, read on the forward strand.
ACTCAGAGTTCTTTGTTTGCTTTCCTCAAGGTGGTGGACTCTCGACTGGTGTCTGTGTATGATGCCAGAGAGCTGGAACTGGTCATTGCTGGAACGGCAGAGATAGACCTGAATGACTGGAGGACCAACACGGAGTATAGAGGGGGTACGTGCAGGGGAACCTGTGGTTTAGTTTCTTACATTAAAATGATCAGAGTCATTGAATCTAATAATCAAAGGCATCTGTCCTCGTTTTATAATTTTATTTTTTTTGGTTTAACAAACTTTATTTTCTCTCCACAAAAAGTATTATTTGACCTCCCAATTTTCAAGTTTTCCAAGTTTTTTTTAGCATTTGGTTTGAACAGGCAGATGTAGCGGATACCTGTTTCTCAGAAATGTCTGCCTCCAGGGAGGTGCACTGCATGTTCTGGGGGTTTCATCTGATATTCATTATAGCTGAGATCTAAAAAACTTAAAAAACTAAACAAAATTTGTCTAAATTAGAAAAGTGATTAATTATTGTCTTTCGTGGACATTGTGAGGTCCAAAAACATTAGGTTTGTAATGAGAATTTGTATTTAAAACATAAAGTTATTCTGCAGTTGTTACCTGTGTCAACAACCACCACCTGTCTGCACTGTCATGATCATGCTGGGGCACAACACTACTTGTTCTTGGCTGCGGTTTCAGGGTACCACGATGGGCACATTGTAATCCGGTGGTTCTGGGGGGCCGTAGAGCGCTTCAACAACGAGCAGAGACTGAGGCTGCTACAGTTTGTGACGGGAACCTCCAGCGTACCTTATGAGGGCTTTGCCGCCTTGCGCGGTAGCAATGGTCTGCGCAGGCTCTGCATTGAGAAGTGGGGCAAGATCACCTCCCTGCCCAGGTAATATTTGCCACAGGGTCGTGTGGCTTCAGGTAATTTTCTCCTGTGCATCCTGATTGAGGGACATTCTGAAGCGGGAGGGGGCCATTCTTGTCCTCTGGTTTGAATCTCCAATAACCAATTGATATGCACTTGAAACATCAAGTTTCTTAAACTACCAAGATCTGAGGTACTAGTTACAAATTACTGACCTTGTAACCAGTTTGTGTGGTTAAAATATCTCTAGTACTGCTATTGTCCCTATAAAGAACTAAACTGCTCGATTACATACACTACGGTTCAAAAGATTGCGGTCACTTAGAAATGTCCTTGTTTTCCTTGAAAACATACATGAAATTAGTTTGAATAGGAAATATAGCAAAATGAATAGGAAATATATTCATTGATAAGGTTAGAAATAATGATTTTTAATTCAATTAATAATTGTGTCCTTCAAACTTTGCTTTCTTCAAAGAATCCTTTACAGGAATTACAGCCTTGCAGACCTTTGGCATTGTAGTTGTCAATTTGTTAAGGTAATCTGAAGAGATTTCACCTCATGCTTCCTGAAGCACTTCCCACAAGTTGGATTGGCTTGATGGCCACTTCTTACATACCATACAGTCAAGCTGCTCCCACAACAGCTCAATTGGGTTGAGATCCGGTGACTGTGCTGGCCACTCTATTATAGACAGATCCCAGCTGACTGCTTCTTTCCTAATAGTCCTTGCATAGTTTGGAGCTGTGCTTTGGGTCATTGTCCTGTTGTAGGAGGAAATTGGCTCCAATCAAATGCCATCCACAGGGCATGGCATGGCGTTACAAAATTCTTTCTTCAAGATCCCTTTTACCCTGTACAAATCTCACTCTCTACCACCACCAAAGCAACCCCAGACCATCACATTGCCTTTACCATGCTTGGCAGATGGCGTTAGGCACTCCTCCAGCATCTTTTCATTTGGTCTGCATCTCATGAATGTTCTTCTTTGTGATCCGAACACCTCAAAATTAAATTTGTCTGTCCATAACACATTTTTCCAATCTTCCTCTGTGTTCTTTTGCCCATCTTAATCTTTTCTTTTTATTGGCCAGTCTGAGATATGACTTTTTCTTTGCAACTCTGCTTAGAAGGCAAGCATCCCAAAGTCGCCTCTTCACTGTTGACGTTGAGACTGGTGTTTTGCGGGTACTATTTAATGAAGCTGCCAGTTGAGGACTTCTGAGGCGTCTGTTTCTCAAACTAGACGCTCTAATGTATTTGTCCTCCCGATCAGTTGTGCACTGGGGCCTCCCACTCCTTTCTATTCTGGTCAGAGCCAGTTTGCGCTGTGCTGTGAAGGGAGTAGTATGCAGCGTTGTACGAGATCTTCAGTTTCTTGGCAATTTCTCGCATGGAATAGCCTTAATTTTTCAGAACAAGAATAGACTGACGAGTTTCAGTAGAAAGTTATTTGTTTCTGCCCATTTTGAGCCTTTAATCGAACCCACAACTGCTGATGCTCCAGATAATCAACTAGTCTAAAGAAGGCCTGTTTTACTGCTTCTGTTTTACTGCAAAAGGGTTTTCTAATAATCAATTAGCCTTTTAAAATGATAAATTGATTAGCAAACATTGGAACACAGGACTGATGGTTGCTGATAATGGGCCTCTGTACGCCTATGTAGATATTCCATTAAAAAACTGTCGTTTCCAGCTACAATAGTCATTTAAAACATTAACAATGTCTACACTGTATTTCTGATCAATTTGACATTATTTTAATGGACAAAAAATGTGCTTTTCTTTCAAAAACAAGGACATCTCTAAGTGACCCCAAATTTTTGAACGGTAGTGTATCTGGAAGCTTACATTGTAAATAAAGTGTAAAATTATGATGCAAGTATGTATTTCTAGACGCTAATGATTGGTAATCAAAATAATATTTGATGTAAAAAATATTAAATTCAGATTACTGTCAAAGCAAATGCAGTAATGCCAAATTCCATGTGATTTTTATAAATAATCCCCAGTTGTTTCATTGCTGCATTGAAGAGGTCGATGTGGCCTGCAAAGCAGTGATTTTTCCCTTTCAAACATGAAATATGAACCATTGCTAATGGGTACTTCCTCTAAGAGCTCTAGAAATATCTGAGCAGATATTGTAAATCACATGAGAGTGCCCGTCGTGTGACCGTGAGGTATGTTTGTTATTCTGTTCCTTCGCATGTTGTTGCCCTTTTTTTTATTCTTTTGAGAGACTTTACAAAATTGCTGTTTTTTGTATTAGACCCTTTTTTGAGAGAAAAAAAAGTTATTTAGTTTAGTACTTTCTGTTGCATAGAGTCTTCTCTGCACAGGGAATCCTGCATTACTAGTACATTACTGGTATTTGATCTCCAACTGGAACAAAACATATTCAGGGTTCTACGACAGCTAGCTTATTTGTAAATTTGTTGTTATAAAAGTTATGTTGTGGGTATGTTGCAGTGTACATTGTTACCTACTCACCTATACCTTAAAAAACAATATTGGTACACAAGATTTTGTTTTTTTTTAACCTAGATCTGTATTATGGGATTTTACCCTTCAGTTTATGTTGATGCAAAACGCGTCCGCCGCAGGTCTTCAACTTTGGGTGACGCGGTTCTGACTCTGACGGCGTATTTCTGATTTGTCGTATTACAGCTTGACATATCGACACACCTCAATGTTTTTATGTCAGAAAGCGCATTTTTGACCTTACGTCAATGTACTCCTGGTAGCGCCTTTTTTTTGTCATTCAGGAACAATGTCAGAGCAGGCTTTCCATCAGTATGTGGGATGCCAAAGGAAAATGCTTTCGGCCAGTGGATATTAACCCTGCATGTACTGCCTTCGACAGGAGCAGTCTGATCGACCTTGAGTTCGACCCATAAAGGGACCGATAGGACCAAATGTGTGCTCTTTTTGAGCAGCAGTAGGCACCTGTTGCCAGCTGGGGAACAACATCCCTTGCGCTCCATTAAGCTTGTTCGAGGACAAGACATTTGATGACACTGTCTTGTTGGCTGTATTGGATGTTTACAGTTTTTTTTTCAACAAACCTGGCATTGAAGGTCCCTGAGGCAGAACATTGTTTACCCATTGGAGGCCAAATGTTGTGCTTCAGTTTGAACCTATGTGTTCAGCAGAGCTGAAGCTCTCCCTAAAGACAGCTTTCTCATTTACAATCACTTTGTACACTTTACGTCCGTTAAGTGTGTTAGTGAGTTACAGGCATTGTCTGTATTCAGAGCTTGCTTACTCTTTTCACATGGGAGAGCATGAGTTATTCTATGGCCTAAACCAGCCTTCTTACCAAAAATAGTTTCATTATTCCATGGAACCAGTCAGTGGAACTGGAAGCCTTCTGAGGGTGGCGGCTAGAGCCAAGCCACCTAACTGGTGAGTGTGATGCCTGCGTATGTATGTAACGTGTTGTTATTCTACCTTCATGGAGCCCTACGGCTGTCCTCACAAAATATCCTTACCCATTAGTGATGTTTTATATTTTGGGAAAATGTGGTTATTATCATAACCATGGTTAATAGAAATATTAACCATCAGTCTTTACTACCGCTGTGGTGCTGCAGTGACTCAGAAGAAAATAAAGAATGAACCATCATGGCCACCAGATTTTACAGGATCATGATTACATGATGGGGTACTCTTACATTATCTGCTCCGATACTTCTGGAGTTCTTAAAGAAATAACCCATTAGTCTTGGAGAAATAAGTGATACGTTCTTTTTTGCATTGCACTGTCAGCTAGATTGGAGTAAACAGTGGCCAAATGAGAGATGACTGCTGCCGACTTGAACTCCCTTATTATCTGTTTTCTAGATAAATACGCTTTCCTGGTTGAACAGCCGATTCTAAATCAGGCGCTAGTAAGCACATAAAACAATCCTGGGCACCCTGGGGCCTCAGGGGTCAAACACAAATCATGATTTAATCTCAACATTTTTAGTCATTCAACATAATAATAATAATTTGGCTTCTTTCTGAACATACTGCAAATCTTAACAGCTGAGTTTCTCTGATCAGTTTCCAGTGGAATTGCATATGTGCTCCCATGGATTGATAACTTATTTACATATGTTGTAACTCTCTGATCCTTATTTCTGTTTCTGATAATACTTTTCCAGTTTTCTGATTCAAATCCCGTCTATTTCAGGGCACACACCTGCTTTAACCGCCTGGATCTCCCCCCCTACCCCTCCTTCATGATGCTGTATGAGAAGCTGCTGATAGCTGTGGAGGAAACAAGCACCTTTGGTCTAGAGTAAATGCTTGATTTCACAGGTGTACTTTGCCCACTGAACTATATTTTTCTTTTTAAATGCAAATATGTTTTTTAATAGACAGGATCCTGGTTTTGTTCTTGATTTCTCTAACAATGAGGAAATAAGAGATAAGTGTCTCCATGCAAAAGTCAGTTGATGCTACGTGCATTCAGAGAGGGCTTGTACAACTAGAGTTATGCACTAGTTGATACGAGGCAGCAGCCTATTTATTCCCTTGACATGAATCCTCAGTTGAATAGTTCCTTACTACCCACATGGCACCGGTCCACCCCTTGTGGCCGTGGCAGTTCTACCAATGCCAACTACTACAACTGTTACGGTCACATAAACGGATGACATTGGAGGTTGGTCACAATCCATGTTCCAGGGAACTTTGCACTTCAACCACTTCACAACATTACCTTAATTCACATTTGCTGTGATTTATTTTCAGTGACTACAAACCAAACAGAGCTTTTTTCTTTTGTAAAAAAAATTTTGTACAGAATTTGAGTTTATTTGTTAAATAAATACTTGTGACATATATCTACGTATTTTATCTTCAATCATTCGGGAAATGACATTTACTGGGAATGGAACAACTTCAAGGAACCGCATGTAGCATGCAATTATACAGTGATTATACTTCTAGGCCATCCAAGAGCCTGCCTTTGAGGACCTCGGATGGCCTTGGTAGTCCTTTTTCCACACACGATTGCCTCAAATTTATGTGAGCACTGAAACACAAATTAGTATTTTAGATTAGATTATATTAGAAACTGAAACACAAAGCCTTTAGAATAATAAAATAATATTTTTTTGCAATCAATCCTATCAAAGAATGGTTTGACACAAAGCAATCTGTACTCAGACATTTCTGTTTACTAAAAGTGTCTTTAAATGAAAATGGAAAATATACGTACTGTACTGTGTGAAGGCTCATCTATTACATTTATTACATTGTACTACTTTCTATAAAGCAGAAAAACTTACTGATGTTATTTTTTATTGTGAGCCATTAAAGATGTGGTGGTACCATAGTCTTAAACCATTTTAGTGGCCCAGTGACAAACTCATTTCCCATGTCTTACCTAGCTGAAGCAGTTTATTCATATATATGTTTAAATTTGGTTAGATTACTTAGTGTCTTACCCCAAACACCATGACATGCAATAATATATTGATATTTGCAAGGGATGTCAAGTGCTGAGATATTTTATTTTTAAGAATTAGAATCCAAAATTAGTACAATGTTAAGGAATAAAGAAATATCTAGCTGTAGAAGGCAGAATATAAGATCAATAATAAATAATGATAATCATAATAATTTGACAATCATTTTTTTAATGTAAATGTTAGTTTTATGGTTTCTATTTTTTTGGAAACACTTAAGCCAGGGTAATAATTTGAATATTTGTAAAGATTATCATGTTCTGTTTTTTTTTAATATGATATGACTATAATATCATATTTAATATGATTGTGTACTGTAAATGATTTTTTTTTAAGTATTATTGTATTATTCTTTGTTTTAGTTTTTTTTTTTTTTTTTTTTTTTTTTTTTTAATTTTAAAATACATAAAAACAATTTTTTTTTAAATTTGTGGTGAAAAAAAATGAACGTTAAGAAAAAAAAAATTAGACCCAATCATTTTTTCTGTCTTTGTGCTTGTTACGTTGGTTCTTGAGACTGAGAGCAATAGTCACTATTTGATTCAAGATTTTCTAGCTACATCATTCTGTGAATAGAATGGGCCTCTCTATAAATAAACCACTATAACTTGCAGCATTCCACTGTGAACTGACCTCTTTCTTACAAAACAAAATGAATGATCTTTAAAATTCTGTGTCAAAGCAATCCCAAACCCATGCAATGCCTAATTAAGAATTGTTTTCATGGTCTTAAGTGTAAATGTGCTCTTCCTTTCTGTCTTGATTTAACTCTTTTTGATCTTTTTTTGTTTAGCTTGGCTACTGCTTTAATTTACCATTAACTCGATAATCCTGTTCTGCAAGACTGTGTGACTGAAATTTCATTTATAAATTTATAAAAAGACACTGACTGGATCATGTCGCGGTTCACCTTCACCTCTTCTGTTTCTCCGTCACATTTTTCAATCAACTAATTAATCAATTAACATTCCAATAACTCAAATGCACTTTTGTTTATTCTTTGTTTTCATTCGCCCTGCACCTCTCAACTTGGTTTCTGTTTTCCTTATAACCCTGTTACAAAGGTTTTAGTGTGGGGGATTCATTCTGTCATGGGGTGTGGGGCACCAGAGCAGGGATAAACCCAAGCGCAGCTCCCACGTGGACCGAGTCCCGGCCAGACACGGCTTTCGAGGCACAGCAAGGAGACTTCTTCCAAACTCTCTCCAGATGCTCTTTAATGACACATGAAAACAAGAACAATGAACCCCCACGATAAAACCTTTGTGACAGGGGTATAAGGAAATCAGAATCCAAGTTGAGAGGTACAGGGCATTGTTCCTGATAATATCTGACAAAATATGTATTAAATGAATGA
>JAOYSI010010681.1:0-10250 GCA_025775065.1 Hiodon alosoides
CTCAGCGAAGTGCATGTATCGGCTCCTTGCAAGTAAACTCTAATACCCAAAGACTCCAGCGACTCTGTCATCTTTGAAAAAGAGAAATATTTCTAACAGTCGCAGGTCCAGCAAGAGTCTGGGAGTAAACGTAACCTACTACTGATTTTCAATAAAATATCCTCTTGGCCTGTTCTCCCAATTTACAACCTGATTCCTGATTGGAAGGGTTCAATAATCTAATTTTTCTTTGGCTTTGCTCTTTAAAACTCTCTTCCACTGTGGACTTTGTACAAAAAAGATAAATCAACGCTTTACTTTACTTAAAGGGACAGACAGTGTGTGGCACGCATCTGTCTTGCGAACACCTGGGAGAGCAGGAAAGAATATGAAAAGAAAAGAAATTGAAAGCAAAACATTATACCAGGGAGACCCAGCGGTGCTGCAAGAGGAACCAGTTATTTTTCCTTTTCTTTTCTTTTTGTTTTCTTTCATCCTTACACTCTCTGTCCGCCCCCTCTCCTGCCAGCTCCCAAAACATCTGCCTACTTGAAAAACCTGTTAATATAGCCAGTTAATCAGCTGAAATCCCAAAACGGGAAGTCCACAAAACAGACATCTCTAGAACACGAGCAAAAGCAGCGCGGCAATGCCCGTCAACATCTGCTTGGAATTCGCCTTTATTAACAACCTGGTTTTCCCTATAGACGGTTTGGGAGATGGCAGGAAAAAGAAGTAGAACCAGAGTGTAAGGACGAGAAGAAAACAAAAGCTAAAAAGAAAACCAGGAAGATAAAGCAGTGCACGAGGAGCTTGAGAACCCAGTTACCTTTTGTTTTGTTATTGTGTTGTGTGCTTACCACAGCAATCCTGGGAGGGATTAAAATGTTTGTTTTTTTAAAGCAGTTGTTCGTCAAGGAATGCGGGGGGAAAAAAATTGCAAAACTTTAACAAAACTCTTTTGTGTGTTCACTGTCGCGTGCTACACAGTGATACCCTCAACATTTTGATCATATAGTCACTTTCAAAATTCACATTTTACCAGTGAAACTGAGCATTGACACTGCACATATCTTCATACAGATGTGAGTACACAACAACAGGCCGATCATATACAAGGCTACAAAAGATCAATTGCTGAAGCTGACAACTTCCCAGCCATGGTAGGAGAAAGCAATAACTGTCCCCCCTCCCCTCTCCAAGAGTCCAAATAAACATAAAGAAACAGAAAAAATGAACAAATGCAAAAATGAACAGCTTAACTTAAATCATTATTTGGACCAGAAATCCCTTGTTGTTTCCTGGTGTAATTCCAGTGCAACTGAAAGGTGGATCAAAAACTAGAAGAATATGTAGCTCAAGGGGTCTTAAGTTTGTCACAAATAATCATTAATTAATTAATTAATTAATTGGAATTAACGGCCAAAAATGTATATATAGAGATGCGTAATTTTAAGTTAAATGGTGAATGCGTCAAATCCATTTTCATTGTACTTCTTGCAGAATGTAAATCAACTAAGCATGAGACCCAAAAAATGGCACCAAATGAATATGGCAAATTATTAAATTAGCTGATGAATTTGCTGGGGGTTGCTTTAATAGTGAAATAATTTATTGGTTTCTCTAAGCAACAGAGAGAAGAATAATTGTGTAATTTAATAAACTCCATCTAAACAGGGAAAAATAATCTATAACCAAATTTTTGGATTATACATAATTCAGCCATGAAAATAGGGGAAATATGTTTCAGGCATGATACATTGAATCATGAATCATAGATTGGACAAGAGTTATTCACATTGATATTATGTGATAGTCAATTTTGCAAATTAGCTCTGGTTTGTCATATTACAACATTCATTTCAAAAAAAGCATGTATATTAGTAATATTTTGTGTCAAAAAAAGGTGGCTGTTTGGGTTTATCATAGGTTGGCTACACCAAGGTGCAGTGAGTATATCATCTTAATGCATTTCAGAGGAAGAAAAATTTTAAACATTTAAATAAAACCGTCATTTGATCAGAATAATTTTAGAAATGACCACCATTAGATAGACCTGTTAGAGAAAATGAAATGGCTTTACTGTAAAGAAAAGCTTCTCTAGCAGATTAAGTTGCATAATCTCATCATACACGCATACATAGTGGACATGTTAATATGCTGTCTTTTGTTTCTTGTCTCAATCAAACGTACTTGACAAAACACTGTTAATCCGGCATGTAGAGCAAAGCTGCTGAGATACAATTACCATTCTGTAAATGTACAATCAAAAATAAATACAAATGAATACAAAAAAATTATTGCCAAATTGGCTATATGTATAGTGACCTCTAGAAGTAGTTGGACAAAGACACACTTTGGATTTGATACAATGACTATGGGTCAGATTTAACACGAGGGTTTTTTCATCCATTCATTGGATGAACCATATAGAAATTACAGCATGTTTTTGTACATAATCCCCCCATTTTATGGTGCCAAAAGTATGTGTACAGTAGGCTTCTCAGAGCTGTTTCTTATTAGGCAGTTGTGTTTGTTTGCATCGTTAGTGCAGGCACAAAAGACCTGTTAATGTCTTGTCTGCTTTGAAGTCTGCTATTGGGGTCTGACAACATGAGGACCAAGGATATATCAATGCAGGTGAAGCAGCCATCATGAGGCTTAAAAATGTGAACAAATCAATCAGAGCCAATATATTAGTTTTGCCAAAATCAACTGTTTGCTGAATCATGAAGAACAAATGATGTGGTCAGCAAAAGCAAACAATCTGATAGACTAGAATAACACTACAGTGGATGACTGAAAAATACTTACAATTGTAAAGAAAATGCCCCTAACAGTGGTCCAACAGATTTGTAACACTCAAGGATGAGGGAGGGCATTGATGTTTCAAATATTACCATGAGCAGAAAACTACACCAGTGGACCTGGAGTTCTGGAAAAAGTCTTATGGATAGATGAGAAGATGATCTACCAGAGCAATAGAAAGAAGTGCGGAGAGAAAAAGGAAATGCCCATGATCCACAGCATATCACCTCATCTATGATCGAGATGAGGTGGCTGCCACTGGGACTGAAAACATCTTGTCTGCCAGTACCAAATGTCTCCAAACAAATTGGACGGCATTGTATCATGCAGCCGGATAATAACCCCAAACACACTGCAATAGCAACCAAGTTTTTCTGGGCCAGGCCTGACTACTTTATTGTACATAATGTCAATCTGCCCAAATACTGGAATCCTGAGCAAAACCAACAAAAATATTCCACGGTACAAATACTTTTGGAGTTCACTGTATGTGTGTGTGTGTACATGCATATATCAGCACAGTGCAAAAGTCTTAGGCACATGTAAAACAATTGTGAAGTGAAGATGCTTTAAAAAATAATTTAATGATAAATTTCTAAATATAAAAAAAATACTATAAAGGCTTGCATCAATTCTCTTAGGTACACTGCCATGCAGTTTTAAAAGAAAATCAGCAGGTAGATTGTTCCAGGCATCTAGGAGAACTTTCCACGGATCTTCGACAGCTTGCTTGCTTTTGTCTGTCCAGGTAATCCCAGACAGCCTCGATGATGTTGAGATCAGGGTTCTGTTTAAGATCTCTTTTTCCTTCTTTTGGAAATTAAATGCTAGGAGATCTAAAACTGGCTCTTTTCTACTGACACACTAATATAGAAGACAATAAATAAATATCAGAGTACAGACTACATTTATGTAAAAAGCTGGAGTGCCTAAGACTTTTGCACAGTGCTGTATATATGTATATAGATGATAATGGCAATAATATTTTATATTAATTAAGACATGAGGTTATACAAAGCTTCTGTGTCCAATAGCATGAACTTTACTTCCTGGTTCCCAGAACTATTAGATTATTATGTCTGGGTTTAAATAGACAACAATGCTGTATACATATACACTGATATAACTTCCTGCTGCATCGCTACTGAGCCTGGGCAGAGTGGTTACATTATGCATTCATTTTAAACAACATACAGGTACACTCCATTTTGTTTTAAGTGACTTGTGATTTTTCTTCTGAAAATCAACACACATGGACCAAAATAAAAGGTGACATTTTAAAACAAATAACTAAAAAGTTATCAGCATATTTAAATCTTCTGTAGCATGTCCCTTGAACTAGGCTAGCTCACATGATCAGTGTTGTTTGGGTTCAATGTGAAGAACAAATTGAGCCAGGCTGGGGTCAGTCTAGACTGGATTTCAGGAAAGTGAGTTTCGCTGTCCAAGGGCAAGTTTTGCATGGTTCCTTTTCTAGTCTCGTTTGAGATTCACTGTTGAGTCTCACCCCATGCTGCTCTCCAGACAATAAGAAAAAAAGACTCCCTTTTTGTGCACCTTTTCAGTTTAAAGCCGTGGCCACAGCGCCTACAACAAAGTTTCTATGCTGTTCAGAAACCCTTGGCCCTGGCTGGCTCTTTTGAGCTTTCTGTGCGTGGCAGTTGCAGGTCCGGAGGGTAGAAAGAAATCCAAGCAGCAGGGCCCACTAAAACAGTAACCCCAGAGTGTTTCGCTTTGAGGTATTGGGGAGAGAGGAGTCCCCTCGTTACGGTTGCGAATGGGAGACCTTTTTGCGAAACTATTCCCGGCTAATTTAACACATAGACGAAGGCATCGGCCAGAAGTGGCCACCATGAAGTAGAAGGCATGGCCTGAGTGTGTTTCCTGGGCATTCACCCTTTTTAAAGTGCTGTCACCAGAAGATGGTGGACCAGCAGGGATGTCAATGAAAGGCATGGTGGGAAGGTGGTGTTTGACTATTAACTTGAGGGGTTGTGTTACGGTGCATTATATTTATATTTGTCAGTGAGCTTCTGTTATGTGTCCACATCAAAACCTCAAATTTCTGTCTGAAGTCTGAAGAGCAAATGCATGTGCGTCTGTGTTTGCGTATTTTAGTGTTTGTTTGGGGTGACATGCTTGAAAAAAATAATTTACTTCAAACTATCATAGTTATATATAACTTAAATAAATGATAACAAATAAAAAAAATTATCTTTCCAGGTTCTATTTAGCAAATAAATATAAACAATATTTATTTATTTGTATTATGTCATACAGAGAACTCTAATATTAAAAGTTAATTACAATAGTACAACAATAATAACAGTAGAAAAAGGCAGCAGAACAAAGTGACAGTTTATAGTTGTTAGTTTACAATAGAACTGCTGGAAATTTCTGCATAAAATGGCCAAATTTAGTCTAAGGAAACATTGATGAACATTAAGGTAATGCTGCTTTTTTATCTAAATGATTTTTTCATCCCTAAAGCAACTGAATGGTAGCCGTTAAAACAATTATCCGAAACGTGGATCAATAAATTAATAAAATCAATATCATTGACATAATTTAATAAAATAAAAATATAACTCTACATATATGTATTTCTTTTGATTAACTCCTAAGTGTTAAGACTTTGTAGAGTGCATGTGAATGACCATTTATAGTGCAGTGGAATGAGTGGACATTACTTGGAATCTATGGCTTCCTTGTGCAGTACCAGTTGGCTTTCATCACCAATGTTTACCATTTAAGGGGAAAAAAAATCCTATTTAGCCAAGCAAAATCTTTTATTAAATTAATGCAACGGCAAATGTATCATAAATTTGTAAATTTTTCCCATATCAACATCAGTCAACTGTTTTCAGTTAAATTTGAAACCGTCCTGGCGACCTCTGGGCAAAAACCTGGGCACAGAAGTTATAGCCAAGGATGTTTCAGGGTGAGAAATCTCATGAGAGCAGACAGATTGCTAGAAGGTCATTACTGCTTAAACCCCCTTACCACTCACTTACTCTCTATTGTTGGTGGTGCTAAAATACTACCATGCTTTATAATAATGAATTAAATAGATCTTTTCTTTAGTCCACAGTTGAGTGTTACACAGTCATGTGGCAACAATTACTTTGCTACAGCCGAATCATCCATGGACACCAAGTAAAAGTAAGGGTACACTGAAGGTACACAGAGATTTTGTTAATGTTTTTGGTGCCATTAAGAAGAGTACATGAAAGAGACAGGATTTTGTAACTGGTCATACTGGAACAAAGGATTGAAAATACAGAGTGCATAGTTTTCTTTCTGCCAGGGCTCTATAAGTTGTGCCACCCTTGTTTACAGCATGTATTTTAAGACAGGTTTCTATCTATCTACCAGGAATGAAGATCTTCCACAGTGAATATATCAATATGATAAACTCATCTGTCACTATCCTGGTGATCAGATGGCTTGTGCCTCACAGCTGATATGTAACAGTCCTGTAATTTTCTCTCATTTTCTTGTGATTAACAAAGACGGGGGGCAAAGCAAAGCGCCAAAACAAGCAAAGCCACGCAAAAAAAATGTTGAAAATCCCAGACTTCCCAACCCCACAGCGGGTCTCTGCATGGCGAGACTGGTGCAGCTCTGGCTCAAAAATGGCCTGCTGCACAGGGCTCGCACAGAGTCTGCAGCAGTGTTGCTCGGTTGCTTCCCTCATCCATGACTTTTAGTGGTGTGGGAGTTCCTGGTTTTATGCGCTTAGCGTGTGTGTGTGTGTGTGTGTGTGTGTGTGTGTGTGTGTGTGTGTGTGTGTGTGTGTGTGTGTGTGTGTGTGTGTGTGGCTATGCCAGTGAGTAGATGGCGTTGACAGGGGAGGTTGCCTCTGAGCTCTCGTTCCCTTCCGTTTCCTCCTTGTCCTTCTTGACGGTGTACTGGCCAATGAAAGAGCCATCCTCGTTGAACTGGCCGTTACCACCATCACCGTAGTCTACCAGGCTATCATCGCTCTCCTTCACATTCCCATCCAGGGAGGTCTGGCTCCCCTGCAGGGGCTTGTTGTCCTCGTCGCTGCTGGAAGGGACAGGGACCAGGTCAACATTAGCCGCAGTGCTTGCCTTACAAATCTGTACCCACATCTGGAGTCTGTTTCAAAAGACTAAGATCCTTCCAAGGAAGAACAAATTAAGGTTACAAAGTAGAAATTCACAAATGAGAAAAAAACCTATAATAATTAGAAAATAATTTTAAAAAGTATATAAACTAATGGTTTTTAGGTAATTCCCCTGAAAACATAAAAAGACCGTCAAAATGAGTGAACAGGCAGAGGGCACTCTTCAAAGGGATTAGATCAAGACCTATCAAACCTGGTCACTACCACACACAAGCTGTGCTGTGATTTACACCCACTAAGGACAGCTTCTTCATGCAGGGATGCAGGGGTTTGGAATATGTCTTTCTTCTGCATTGAAACAGGCAAGGCCAGGATCAAAGTAACAGGGGTGCGATAACTGGTCAGACAAGGGTGGGCACCTTTCTTTGGGCGGCTGTTCATGAGCAGTGGTAATGCCAACAACAATAGGCACACTGGAAACAAGATGCTACTGCAGTAACCAGGAGACACCGCGTTCTCTGCATGCGGCAAGCCAGGTTACCATGTCAACGGGATAAACAGGCAAAACAGGTCCGAAAAAATATCAGTATAGCAAAAAAAAAATAACACCTTTACCTCCCAGCCCCCAACCCACATAGATATACACACAAAAAAACACACATATATACGTGTGTGTGTGCTTGTGTTTATTTCCTCAGTGATCAAAGTCAGAACAAAAGCATTATATACAAGAGATGGAGATGTAAAGGGGAAGAAACAGGAAATGGAGAGGGAACTCTGTTTTTCTGTTTTAATCGATTAATCTCAGGTTGAAAACGACTTGCCATGTGAATGTGTTAATTGCACACCCATACATACCGTTTGCTATGGGGAAGAGCGGAGGCACAATTTATCCTATAACACGCATGTTGGAATAAAAACATTTATTTCAATGTCAGCCTTAATCTCGTCCACAGTTCTACAAATCTTACTGTAGCCCCTGATGTACTGAGGTGTTCACTGCCATACGATGTATCCTATCCAATAAAATCCTAAGCACCCAGAGCTAGGATTAATATCCTTCTTAAAGGGAAATGTGAGCCTAATTCTGAAAATAAGCCGTATCTTGGGTGGTAGCTATATGGTCTAGCATGTTGCCTTCTTTTGCTCCACGTTCTAAAGATATCCTGTACCAGGATTTTCAGGATGCCAGAATCTAGTTCCATGTTTCCCAAATCTATTCAGATTAATCTTAAAAAACCGAACAGATTGTGTGGGCAAAAAAGCAAACAAACCAACAAAGAAAGTCTCCACTGAAGACAGTAGTGGAACGGAACTTCCAGCCATTCATTTACATGAATAAATAAACTGGACTTAACTTTGAAATAGAACATTAGACTGAACATGCACAGGTGGAGGTGCTTGTCAGATTTGGACATTCTGATTGGCCCCCTTCGCTGTTGTGTGGAGAATTAATCGATTAAACCCTTCTGGATTTAAAAGTAAAGGCACAATCCCAGGGATCAGCAGCAGCTCAGGAGTCAAAACGCCACATCATATTGCTCTTTCATACCTTTTGAGCGACCTTCAATAGTCCAGTGAAAGAAAAGTGCGAAGGAAGGGGACCGAACGCAAGAAGAGGAAAGGAAACATGGAAGTGAAGAAAAATAGTTAAAATAGAGGAGGTTGTAAACAAGATAATTCAACATGTTTAAAATTGCTACTGTAGTTTTTAAACGATTTTTGTGGAAATCTTTTGGAAATGCTGTTTCCATACTTATATTTAAGGGAGGCTGTTGGTCATTTAGACTTTGCGCAGAGGGGTAGCATAAATTTCCAATTTAACATTCAATAGCGGAATCTATAATTCATAGCTTAGTGTGAAAATGCATATACATAAACCAGAGTGATTTTTTTAAACCTACAGATAGAATTAAATTTCCATGCAATGAATTTTGGGCAACCCTGTTTGTCTGCTCCTTCCCAATGAGACGACATCATTACAATAGTGCAGACGTTTCTTTTAAGACTCACAGGTGTCTCTTGCAAGCATGCATCACTAAGGTGGACAAAATATTGATATGTGCCACTGCAGCACTGTGAACTGAATAACTTGAACACCTTGTACCGCACATGCAGAAGGAAGACGCTAACAAATGGGAAGTAGGAAACGATTATCTGAAATTGTAGAGGAAGGGTCTACTGTCGCACACTGTGAAACTGTAGGCTGCTACTCCATTGAACGGTGCTCCAGGGGTGACAAACACTGCTTGACAGAAAATAAGTTATTTGTCTTGCTATATACCCTGTTGCAGTTAATTCACTTTGCCTAGCGTGAATTCACCTACTTACTTGAAGGTTGTTTATTTTTAAATTCCAGTGACTATACAACTAAAAGAAAAATATTAGACCAAATAAACTTGACTGAACCAAAAAATAAAATAAATTAATATATATTAATATAATTAATAATTTAGATAACTGACGATCTGTTGCATAAAAATCCCATAATAATATTTTCATCAGCTCTATCTAGCCCTTTTCTATCAGCTCTCCAATGAAATCTGCGTCAAAACAGAAAATTGAGAAGATATTGATTGAAATCTCTTTGTTTTCTATTATGCGCTCAAGGCACGACAGGAGATCATCCCCCTGTCCTGTCCCGCCCTTGTTTGTGTTTGACACCCCTGGAGGGACCCCTGACTGGTCCCATCAAAGACATGCTCAGTATCGTAATGATGGCGTGCCAAAAAAACAAGTACCTGTTCTCATTCCTTACGTTAGAGCAAGTGTTTCGTGGGTTGGGGGGGGGGGGGGGTTGAGTGGGAGGGGAGAGAAGTGACAGATGTGAGGTTGGGTGACCTCAGCCTACAGGAAGGTAGAGAATCAGCAGGGCTGGATACAACAAATTTTATAGCCCTTGGAGGAAAAGAGAGGGATTTAGTACCATTCTTGTTTGTAGGGATCCACAATATTTTATATAGACCTTTATAAGAGCTCTGACATGAACATTAAGGAAACCGTGTTAAGCACTTTATTTAGACCTCCCAAAGGGGTGTGTTGGCCATTTTCTATGTCTTTATTAAGACAGGACTGATCTGATGAGCAAAGAGCAGTAGCTATTAGTCCACCCGATAGGACTTTGGTACATGATGCTACAAGGTTCCAAGTGGATGGCAAACACCTTGATTTAATTACATAATAGCAAGTAAGTCTGAGCAGCACTGAGTAGTTAGGCAAAAGGTCACTGCGGTGATTAAATCCGTTGTTTGGGGGGGGGGGCAATTTTGTTTAGCAACAATTTTGCTAAACACCACGTTCCAAATTATTATGCAAATTATATTTTACACTGATTTTCCTAAATAGTCAATGCAAATGACAGTCAGTATAATTT
>JAOYSI010010683.1:0-10249 GCA_025775065.1 Hiodon alosoides
TCCATAAAGGCATGGTTGGATGAGTTTGGTGTGGAAGAACTTGACTGGCCCGCACAGAGCCCTGACCTCAACCCTACTGAACACCTTTGGGATGAACTAGAATGGAGATTGCGAGCAAGGCCCTCCTGTCCAACACCAGTGTCTGACCTCACAAATGCTCTTCTGGAAGAATGGGCAAAAAACACACTCCAAAATCTTGTGGAAAGCTTTCCCAGAAGAATGGAAGCTGTTATAGCAGCAATGGGGGAACAAACTCAATATTAATGCCTATGGATTTAGAATTTGATGTCATAAAAGCTCCTGTAGGTGTAATGTTTAGGTGTCCGAATACTTTTGTCCATATAGTGTATATACAAGAACAGTCAATTTTGAGTAGCAGATTTTGGGGGAATTTCAAACTATGAGTACAAACAGAAAAATCCCTGTAGGACTTTCTACGTCAGAGATGAGTTTAGTTTATTGACATTAGGCTTTCTAGAATGGTTTAGTTAATTAAAGTGATCTCAAGTACATTTAAGAGCTTATCAGGAAGTTTATTTATAATAAAAATGTATATTATATTATAATGAATATGTAAATAATCTTTACTTATGTGGTGTCTGATGGTCTTTTTGGAAAGGTTGGTGAATTTTGCTGTTATCTTCCCTCTTCCGTCAATCAGCTCTGTGTATCTGAAAGTGAGCAGATGGAAAGATATGTATCTGTATTTACATATAAATTGTAAATGTAGTTAACTTCCTTATGACAGGTTAATGTGTTTGTGTATAAGAATTTGCATTAATTACATACCATTCCACTGGGTGGATTCACATGTTATGAGTTATGAGCTAAGACTAAATATTATCCTATTCCTAGAACAAAATTCATTTTAAAAAGGCTTGTAGCAATTTCATTGTGTGTGTCATCCTGATTTTAGCTTTTTACTGATTAACCATTCCCTCCCTACTTTTACCTATGGAGGTCCTCTGAGTGCTTGCTCTCAGCATCTATAGTCAGGTCCTGCTTTACAGTGGGGGCAAGAGGCAGGCTGAGCCTGGGCTCCCGCCGTGTCTCTGTAAGCCTCTCTCGCTTTCCCAACTGCTCCTCCACCACTGTCCAACAGGAGATACATAGGCAGGAAGGGATTAGAAATACATTTAGGCTATGAAGCAGGATCAGAAGAACTGACAATACTTTCAACTGAATTTTATTCTGTAAAGTATATATTGCCTCCAAACTAATGGAATTCTAATTATAATATTACTTAAGTATTTACAAAAATATTGTCCTGTTATAGAATACCAAGATGGAAACACATGCCATGGACTAGTGAGGAACCTTAAGAGTGTGTTTGCAATAACATTTATCTGTAGGGGTGTGGAATGAACAGCACTCACAGGTAGTGAAGGCCAAGTGCTGAGGAACACTATGGACTTGTTGATGGTCAGTGTTGCGGATGGCAGTCAGTGCTAGATGGTAGTGCTGCCCAGAGGCAAGGTCCCGCAGGGTGTAAGTTACAATCTTCCCATTAGGCAGGTAGCGATTTCTGGTGCTAAGTCCCTGTGTCACATTGACCACAAAGCCGTCTGGCAGGCTCCGAGGATGACTATTCCAGGTTATCTTTGCTGATGTGGTGGTGACAAGGGCAATGGAAAGATTCTGAGGGGGGAGGGGCCCTGGGATGAATAGAGATGACATTGGTCAAAATGTTGCTGTATGAGCATTGATACTGTATGCATGTGTGTTTTTGCATGGCCATCCGTACTAGTCCAGAAGCGCAGGGGCCCAGCAGAGTGACTTGTAGAGGGCAGCTCCTCAGGACTTAGTCCGCTTTGGGTCAGCACATCAACAGTGTACATCTGACCAGGGAGTAAGGAACTGGGGAAGCAAACACAAAACAGTGCAACAGAATAGACACAACTAAAATGAACATTTACCAACATCACTATCGCTGTTCATACCAACCATTATTCAACCTAGTAGAACAAACTTATAAAGGAGCCATAAGCACAGAAGCAAACATCTTCCTGTGTGCCTAAGTCGTGCAAATGCAAGCGATAGTCATGTGACTGTCTTTAGCGCTACTTGTAAAGGCTCTAACCTGAAGCTATACTCGGTGATACTAGTGTTGAGCAATGCGGTGCGGGACCCACTGCCGTCCGAGAGAGTGAGGGACACTCGCACTTGGCTGACTGCTGAGAGATGGGCCGCCTGGACCAACCAACGTAACCAAACTTGTGATGATGTAACATCAACCACCTGCAGCTGCTCCACCTTCCTGGGCCCTGGACAAAACATGGCAACTTATATACAGTAACACAAAAACAACGCTAATTAGCCAGCTCAGTTGTTACCACTTGACACATCAAATCATCCATCATAAACCAACACAAAAACAAAAAAGAATTGTGAGCAGCAAAATGATAATGATAGTTGGCTAATGGATAGCTTGTAATGAAAGACTTTATGTTGAATTAAACAACATTATTTAGTACTGGCAAGAAACGAATAAATAATCAAAGAATAGTCAACCAATGTACAGGAACCGGAAGAGAGGCGACCATGAGGCTCACGGGTACGAATGAGGGCAATGGCGGGCTGGCTGATATCATTGTTGTTGGCATTCCGCTTGACAGTGAAGGTTGATATGTTGTAGAGATGGCCCGGTGCCAGTCCCCGCAACAGGTGGGTGGAGTGCTGTTTGTCCAAGAAGTCGGTTTTGCGGGCACCATGGCCCAGAGGCACGTATGTGACTGCAAATCCACTGATGAGACTCTGTAGGGCGTCGGGCAAGTCCCAGCGAAGTTCCACTTCACTCTCTTCTACCCGCAGCACGTGCAGACCAGAGGGAGGTAGCAGATCTGATTGCAGGGAAAGTTACGTCCTTACAGTGACGCTGAAACTACTTATTTCTGATTTGATGAATAAGTTCAGTTTCAGTTTAATCCATTATATACAGCGCCTTGCAAAAGTATTCAGACCCTTTTATCAGTGTCCCATTTTGAGAAATTACAAAAGGATACCTAAGTAAATGAGTTACAATAACAAATAAAATAAAATGTATTCAGATCCTTGAACCCTCTGAACATTTGATAGAAGTTTATTTGACAGCAACAATTACTTTTTGGGTACGTCTCTACCAACTTTGCACACTGCAATTTTTTCCCATTCTACTGTGTAGATTTGCCCAAGCTCTCCTAAATTGGTTGGGGATCGCTGATGAACAGTTATTTAATCAGTATGTTTTTTGCAGACTGAAATAGGTTATGCTCCAGTATTTTACTGTACTTAACTCCTTCAACTATGACAATTTACCCAGTCCCTGCCAATTAAAAAAATATTCCTATAGCATGATGCTGCCACCACCATACTTTGAGACAAACCAGCTCCTTTTTAGTCTTTTCCCCACTTGTTTTCTTGAAAACTTCATGTAGGCTTTGAGATGGCTTTTCATTAGTAATGGCTTCCTCCTTCGATTATGTGCTCTGGAAATAGTGAACTCATGTGCATGTATCCCCATATTGCTTTAATTCCCTACCTGACTAAGTAACCTCACAAAGGCATGCTTTTTAAAATTCTGAAATAACAAGCATCACTTTTTTATTACACACACACAGGAACGATTCAACTGTTTGGCTTGTAAAAGTAATTTTGTGCACCTCAGTTAATTTAGGGTTTCCATAGCACAGGGTCAGAATACTATTGCAAGCAAGGTATTTTAGTTTCTTCATTATTTGGACAAGCATTGCAACTCATGCTACCTCTCAAATTCTTCAGTTTGTGTATTTAATATTTAACACTTATTCCTAGGCTATAATATGCGATAATATTCTTCAGGCTAATAACCAGCCACCGTCAACCCCCTACAATAACAAAAAAAGGAATGGCTTACAACCACAATTTCCTTTGCTCTCAGTGCGACATGTCTACATTTAGCTCAGTCAATATTATAATAAATGATAATTTTGTATGTAGTCCTTGTAGCCGTAACATCGAATAGACGGAAACAGTTGCAGAGTTGGAGGAACGCATATGAAAGCTTTATGAGCGTAGGGAAAGTGAGATATTTTTAGATTTTTTTTCAGTCTCTCCGATGCATCAGAGAGGAACGTTATGTCTCCTAGAGTCTCAGCAGGGCTTGAGCAGCCAATTCCCAATTTGAAAGAGGCATAGTTGCAAACCAAATTCAGGCACACCCACTCAGTAACACACCAAGTAAGAAAGCGCTCATCATTGGTTATTCCATCATCAGAAATGTATATACGCTGGTGCATCAGAAAAAATTGGAATATTGTGGAAAAGTTCATTTTTTTCCGTAATTTAATTAAAAAAGTGAAACTTTCATATATTCTAGATTCATTACACATTAAGTGGAATGTTTCAAGCCTTTTTTGTTTTAACCTTGATGATAACGGCTTACACCTCATGAAAATCAAAAATCCAGTATCTCAAAATATTAGAATAAAGAATTTATAATACTGTAATACTCAATAATAATAATAATAATACCTTCTGAAAAGTATGTTAATTTATGCACTCAATACTTGGTCAGGGCTTCTTTTGCACGAATTACTGCATTGATGGAGCGTGGCATGGAGGCAATCAGCCTGTGGCACTGCTGAGGTGTTATGGAAGCCCAGGTTGCTTTGATAGTGGCCTTCAGCTCGTCTGTATTGTTGGGTCTGGTGTCGCTCATTTCCCTTTTGAAAATACCCCATAGAGAATCTATGGGGTTCAGGTCAGGCAAGTGGGCTGGCCAATTAAGCACAGTAATACCATGGTCAGCAAACCAGTTACTAGTAGTTTTGGCACTGTGGACAGGTCCCAAGTCCTGCTGGAAAAGGAAATCATTATTATTATTAATAATATTCCAGTGCCGGCCAGCAGAGGATGGGCTCCCCCACTAAGCCGGGTTCCTCTCAAGGTTTCTTCCTGCAAGCCTAGGGAGTTTTTCCTTGCCACTGTTGCCACTGGCATGCTTTTGGGGGTCAGGCCTGGGACATACTGTATCTTTCTGTATGTAAAGCATCTTTGTGACATGGCAACATGTGAAAAGCGCTGTATATATAAAAAAAAAAAATTGATAGATTGATTGAAATTGAAATCAGCATCTCCATAAAGCTTGTCAGCAGATGGAAGCATGAAGTGTTCTAAAATCTCCTGG
This sequence comes from Hiodon alosoides, assembly GCA_025775065.1. NCBI lineage: Eukaryota > Metazoa > Chordata > Actinopteri > Hiodontiformes > Hiodontidae > Hiodon > Hiodon alosoides. Next base: position 5,144 of record JAOYSI010010683.1, read on the forward strand.
GAGGCGGCTGCATTGACTCTCAACTTGAGAAAACACAGTGGACCAACACCAGCAGATGACATGGCACCCCATATCATCACTGACTGTGGAAACTTCACACTAGACTTCAAGCAACTTGGATTCTGTGCCTCTCCACTCTTCCTCCAGACTCTGGGACCTTGATTTCCAGATTAAATGCAAAATTTACTTTCATCTGAAAAGAGGACTTTGGACCACTGAGCAATGGTCCAGTTCTTTTTCTCCTTAGCCCAGGTAAGATGCTTCTGATGTTGTCGCTGGTTCAGGAGGCTTGACACTAGAAATGCGACAGTTGTAGCCCATTTCCTGGACACGTCTGTGCATGGTGGCTCTTGATGCACTGACTCAAGCCTCAGTCCACTCTTTGTGATGCTCCCTCAAGTTCTTGAATCGGCTTTGCTTAACAATCTTCTCAAGGCTGCGCTCATCCCTGTTGCTTGTGCACCTTTTCCTATCACACTTTTCCCGTCCAGTCAACTTTCCATGAATATGCTTTGATACAGCACTCTGCGATCAGCCAGCCCTTTCAGCAATGACCTTCTGTGGCTTACCCTCCTTGTGGACCATGATTGTGGTTGTGTGTACTGAACCAGACTGAGAGATTTAAGGCTCAGGAAACCTTTGCAGGTGTTTTGAGTTAATTAGCTGATTAGAGCTCTTCTCAGGTCAACATTTCTTTATTATAAATTCTTTATTCTGATATTTTGAGATACTGGATTTTTGATCATCAAGATTAAAACAAAATAAGGCTTGAAATACTTCACTTTATGTGTAATGAATCTAGAAGATTTTTAAATTAAATTACGGAAAAAAAACTTTCCCACGATATTCTAATTTGAGATGCACCTGTGGAGTCAACAGCAAATGTAATCAATTGTATGTCGGGTTTCAGACACTGTCTGACATTGATTCAAATTTAAAAATGCTGATTAAAGGTAAACGTAAATTCTTGTTGTTATACACGCCCGGGTTAAATGGCATCTGATTGACACAATCAGAAGTTCTGAAAAATAATATTCATTCAGGTCCAAAACCACGACAAAATTGAATGAGACAGTAATTTATTCTGGTCTCACCCCAACCTTCAGTGGCAAAGAAATTTACAGCAGACTCTCGTCGCTAAATCATTGGCTGACCTACTGGTGTACATCTAACAATGTAGCTGTCATAGAGAACTGAAATATTGAGAATCTATGACTAGTCATCCAAATATATTCTTGCATCCAAATATATTTTCACATGTATCAAATTCTAATTCCAGGATAATTTGCCCAATATTCTATCCTATTGAGGCTGTGTCTGCTCCCTGAATTGTAAACAAATCTGTTTTGTTACATTACAGAGGGGTTTGTCAAGAACATCTAATCAGCATTGAATGTAACAGTAGGAATTTGAATGATTCATGCTGTGATAAGAAACTGGTCAAAGTAGGTATGTTGAATATTAGATCACTAAGCTCCAAAATCAATCTTGTGAGAGAAGTAATAATTGATAATCTGGATATTATGGATTTATCTGAAACCTGACTTAAATGTAGAAATCTAGGGCAGGTGTTGCGTAGTGGTTAAGGTGAAAGGCTTCTAACCAAAAGGTTGTATCCTTTGAGTAAGTTACTGAATTGCTTCAGTAATTACCCAGTTGTATAAGTGGATGAATGTAGTAATTGTAAGTCACTTTGGATAAAAGCATCTGCTAAGCAACTTAATTGTAATTTGTAGCATGGAACGAGGCCACCCCAGAAGGATTTCTAACGTCCAGAAACCACATGTATCTGGTCATGGTGGTGTTGCCACAATTTATAACAATATTTTGTGTCATAACCCAAATTTTAGTTTTCTAGCTTTTAAGTATTACAATGTTGTAAAAAGCCAATTATTTGTGCCTTTCCAAACAACAGTCTGTTATACTAGTTAATATGTAACCTGGCCCATATGCAGAGTTTTTATGAGTTTGCAGATTTTTATGAAATATAGCAGTCATAACAGATAAGGCTATACTTGTTGGGGATTTTGACATCCACGTCGACAGTGCTACTGATCCACTGAAAACGGCATTCCTGTCTGTTCTTGATTCCATAGGTTTTTTTCAACATATAGTTCAGCCCACAAATTATCCTAGTCATACACTAGACCTAGCGATTTCCTTAGATATTGATATACACCACCTAACTATATTCTCGCATAATCCAGTGTTGTCTGACCATTTTCTTATGATGTTTGAGACAAACAAACGACTATCTCTAAACCAGAGCCCAGGTACTATATGAGTTGGTCTATAAGACCAATGACTTTGACAGATATATGTGACACAATCTTATAGAACAACTTCCGATGTACCCAAAGTAGAAGAGCTCAGTAGCTTATTTTGAATTTATGAAATGTTGGATGGCTATAATAATAATAAAATTAATAGAAATGGTGGTTCACCTGACTAAGAAAGTAAAAAACCATAACAAACTTGCTTTATTTATTTTTATTTTTTTACTTCAGCGTTAAAACCAGTCTGCCTTAAAATGTAAAGAAAATGGTGTTCAAATCCAAAATTGCAGGTTTTTTTTTAAATCTTGCCTGGAAAGATTATAATAAATCAAATTCCAAGCATGCACTAAGATCTGATCAATCAAATTATTTTTCTAACCTTATGGAAGAAAATAAAATAAAATAAATGTTTCCTTTTTAATACAATTCTCTTTGTTCTAGTGCTTCTTGACCTTAGTGCTGCCTTTGACACAATTGACCACCAGATCCTTCTGAATAGATGTGAATGTGATATTGGTATTAACCCTTTGATGCCTACGATAGAATGTCCATATTTGGGAATAATTTGTCCAATTCAGTTTCAAGTGCTTGTAGTTTGGAAACCTTACATTAGAATTTAAAAAAAAATAATGCATATTAAGTGCTTCATTGCTTCATTGCATTCAACCATGGACTGTACACCCAAATTTCCAAAAATGTACAGTAAATATGACCATTTCTGTGTCTATTGCTTGTAGTTTTGCAACCTTACATTAGAAATTAAAAAATTTAGCCCTTTTCAATTATGGTTTTTGTTTTATTGTAACATATTATATGCTTTTTTAAATAAACCGCACACCCCCAAAAGAGATCAACTGCATGTGGACATATGCAACCATTTATGAGGATTTCAAATAAAAAATAAAAAAATCAGACTCAACCAAATGTGATGTAAAACCTATTATCATGATAATATATTAAAAGAAACAAGGGAAATTAGGTTTTGTTAAAAGCAGTTTATTCTAAATGTTATAAATATATACACTCACAAGTTCAGCAGTTTCAGAAAAGCATTTGGGTGTTGAGGCAGTGGTGTGGGGCAAAGTTTCTTTCTGAAGATCTTCAGCATTTCAGTTCCTTAATTTTAATTATTCTTTTATTTCTTATTAATATTAATATTTACATACAATAGTGATACAAATCAACTACGTAAAACAACTAAAAAAAGTAAACTGCAGAATTGACATCATGAAGAAAATACTAATTATATACAAAAGTCGCTGTAGAAAGCACTGTTTGCTATCCACAAGGAGTAGGGGAAAAAGGTAGGGGGGAAAAAAGATAAAACAGTAAGAAAAATAATATTTAGATATAACAATATACAGTATATGAAGGAAAAACGTAAAGAACACAATGAACAAAGAATACGTAAACACTACAAAGCAAACTAATCAGAAAAATAAAAGGAATTACCGTCAATAGCAAATGTTAGCGTCGACTGCACACGGATCTCTCGAATTTTTCTAATATCTGAAGAGAAAAAAAAAATCAAATACTGTTCTTTAAAGTTCTTTATTTAGATATTCAATTAAATTATTTACTGAGTTATGATTTCAACAATTACCTTCAAAAAACAGCCGTAGATCATAAGTCTTCTCTTGTGACTGCTTCCTTTGTGACCAACTGTTATATAACGTGACGAAATATTAGATGCATTTCCTGGGAACGGATATTTCGATAAATGCGAAAAATTATAAATTAAATACTGGTCAAGTTCTTATTTTAGATATATAATTAAAGCATGTACTGAGTTATGATTTCAAAAACATAAAAAAAAAAGCTGTGTATTAGATGTCTTCTCTAGTGACTGCTACCTCCGGCTGGTATATGGTGCGACGGAAAATGAGATGCATTTCCTTGGCGTCACTTTCTTTGCATGTTTCATTCAAAATCGCACGTAAGGACACTGGATTATTTGCCTAGTAATCTACCCTTATCCATTAGCAAGCTTCAGAAACAATCATTTGTTTCCCCCACGGCTTAGTTTTGCTGTGAGACATCTTGAAAGTAGTGGCGCAAATCGGTGCTTCAGCACGGAAATTTGAATGGCTTGGCGCCAAAGGGTTAAAGTACTCTGGTTTAAGTCATACCTAACAGACATATTTCAGTTTGTGCAAAATAGATGTAAAGGTAAAAGTTAGACATGGTGTCCCACAGGGTTCGGTCTTTGGTCTTACTCTTCAACCACTAGGTGATGTCATTTGTACACATGAGATTAATTTAAACTGTAATGCAAATTATACTCAGCTCTATCTATCTGACTGGGATATCCACTGGGATATATATATATATATATATATACGCACACTTGTCCTCAAAAGTTTACATACCCTGGCAGAAATTGTGAAATTTTGGCATTGATTTTGAAAATATGACTGATCATGCAAAAAACTGTCTTTTATTTAAGGATAGTGATCATACGAAGCCATTTATTTTCACATAGTTGTTTGGCTCTTTTTAAAACCATAATGATAATATAAATCACCCAAATGGCCCTGATCAAAGGTTAAAGACACCCAAGGTGACACACACAGGTTCAAATGGCAATAAAAGGTTAATTTTCCACACCTATGGCTTTTTAAATTGCAATTAGTGTCTGTGTATAAATAGTCAATTAGTTTGTTAGCTCTCACGTGGATGCACTGAGCAGATTAGATACTGAGCTATGGGGAGCAGAAAAGAACTGTCAAAAGACCTGTGTAACAAGTTAATGGAACTTTATAAAGATGGAAAAGGATATAAAAAGATATCCAAAGCCTTTAAAATGCCAGTCAGTACTGTTCAATCACTT
>JAOYSI010010684.1:0-10249 GCA_025775065.1 Hiodon alosoides
CTCTCTCTCTCTCTCTCCACCCAAACCTCTCTCTCTCTCTCTCTCTCTCTCTCTCTCTCTCTCTCTCTCTCTCTCTCTCTCTCTCTCTCTCTCTGTCTCCCTTTCTCTGCACAGTGCCCCTTCTCTCTCCCTCCCTCTTTCACAGCCCCTCCCTCCGCAGCAGCAGGCTATAACGGGTGGAGACTGTCCAAAGGTGAAATCTCTCCCTCCCTCCCTCTCTGTCGCTCTCTCTCTCTCTCTTTCTCTCCCAGGTATTCTGTTCTTAATCTAACCCAGCCCAGCTAGCACCATCTCTTTTTTACTGGTCATTGTCGTGTTTAGGGGACATACCCTCCCTCATCTGCTAGATGATGATGTACTTAGAACTGCACTTAAACAGGAACTAACTCCCCCTATTCAGGCTTACCTAGAAGTTATTATGATGTTATTAATCATTTACTTACTGTACTGTATGTATTGTTCTGTTCTTAGTCTAAACACATAATCGTAGTGACTGTATAATAGAAGGGTGTGACTGGCCTTAGGAAGAAAACAGGGTGGCTTGGACACGAGGAACTAGCATGCAAATAGAGCCATAGTGGAGGGGGGGGTGGTGTTGGGGGAAATTTGGGCACTTAGCCTGGCGCCATTCTGGCACCGTACAGCCGCCACCACCGTTGTCAGGGCTCAAAACTCCCACGCTGAAAACAGCTCCCCGCTATCCCTTCTCACATTCAAACCCCTGGTTGGCTCGTCCCGACGGGCCTTCAGATGGCATAGGCATCTCTGTTCATTCGAGCCTCACATGTGATAATAACCGGAAGGCTAGGCGTGCACAACAGCTGCTGCTATCTTGTACATATCTCAGTTCATTTCTTTAAACCCGAAGCCAAAACTTACCAAAGCAGTTACTTCTGTTTGCTGCTGACACCCAACGGACACCTGAAATCATCTCTTTAAGGCGAGCAACAGTCAGGGACATCGTAGTTTCACATTCACGTTTTCCACATTAAAATGCCAATACCATGCTTTTCCTGACCCCCACATGCACCAGTGGCCTGGTACTTCAAGGACTTTGAAATTACACTTCAGTTCCACAAATTACTATTACATCTTACTTTTTCTAGTCTAATATTGTGTTAAAAATGAAATGTTTGCGATTACATGCATGCTCACAGTGCCACAAATAGCATTGCACCTTTGAGTCGATGACTGTCGATTTGTGATCGTTAGATTCAGGCCCTGCTCCTGGCATGAGCAGTGTACGTGACCACTCAGGAAGCCCGTCGGTGTGTTACATTTATTCTGACAGCTTTGCAAAGAGGCCACCAAAAAGACTACGTTGACTAAAATAAAGTTTCAGCTAAATACGCTAAATGAACGCATTTCAGCTGCTTGCCAAAGGGAGTGATTCAGACTCACCTCTCTGAATGAATACGGGTCACACCACTCCAGACCGGTCATTACCGAAGGGACCTTCTCATTAGAGTCAGTGGCTTCCTGGACACGGCTTTGAAGAAGAGCAGTCGGGAGCAGACAGCCTCTCCGACCGCACAGCCCTGCTGTGCGCCGCCACTGCTGCTTCCTGTCCCGCTTTCTTTGTCTTTTACTTTCTGTTTTTGTCTGCGGTCGGGTTGCATTTTAATTGTGAGCTCGCCGAGAAAACAGCAGCTCCAGTAGGAAACGAGAACTCTGCCGCCTCGGGGAGGAGCACAGCCGCGGGGAGGGCCGGCATTCGTGTCGCAGCGACTGGGGCCCCCAAAGACTGGCACCGAGGTGTTCGCCGGCGGCGGAACACGGGGCATGCCTCACTCCTCCATTCATCAAGGCATCGGCAGACACCTCAGATTCCCAAAAGGGTCCGTCCCCGTTGTCAGAAGGATGAATGGAGGAAGGGCATTCTGGGAGCCAAATAAATGAGAATGCGGCCCTTTCTCCCCGCACCCGCGTGTCAAAGGGAGAGCAACGGGCACAGTGTTCCCTTTCTTTCCTGCACACAACGAGCAAGAAAGAGCGGCTCACGGGTAGGCAGGGAGCAGAGAAAAGGGCCTAAACACCTCCCCAGCGTGAGTCAGGGGGCACAATCCCTGTGGTGAATAGTGCGGAGCAACCGGACCACGGCGGCCCCCAGTCACAAAGTAAGGGCCAGCAGAGCGGTTTTCAAAGGAGTGCTTTTCTCCTCAAAAACCAAACCACCGCTCACTCCCAGGGCCCGACAGATATTTCTTACGGACACCAACCCCTCTCTGTTGCTCTTTCTCAACTTGCTGTTTTTTATTTTTATTTTTTCAGTAAACGTTTTACTGAAAACGCCTTTAGTGTTTCAGACACAATCGTAGGTCTTTCTGACAAAGTACACATAATCTGGCTGCTGTAGAAAAGTAGATACTGAGGACTCTTAGCCGCAGTATGGAAGATAACAGAAGCCAACAGAAGAAATAGGACCTCCAGGCATTTTCTTTTCCTTTTGTTTCTGGGAGTGATTTCGGTCCAGCATGTTTTATGTTATTGGCTTCATCAGGGTTGGAATACCAAGTTTAAAGGGGCTCTACTCATTTAAAATGTCCAGACAGCAGAAAAGCATTCTGACTCGTGGCAGCCGGACAGATTTCAGCTGTATTAAATTATCTTTTGAATACACTGTAACATGCTTCTGATGCACAATTAGACAGTAAAATAAAACACATTCTGCAAACTCTTTGCCAAATGCAAAACCATCTTCACAGTCCAGGGATCCCAGTCCCACGGCGCCTGGACCAGACGGGACCCTGTGATGACAGGTAAACACAGCGGCACACAAAAGGACAGAGGCTTCAGTCGAGCGACTCTGAGGTAGAAGCAGACAGTGCGTGCCTTTGTTTTGGCTCAAATTTAGGGTCGTCACAGTCTTGTTTAGTCAGTTGCCTGACACTTGTCAGGCGCCCAGTTCCTCCTCCTTAGCCCTCGCGGGCCTGTTCCAAGGCCATCTGTGTTCGTGTGTTTATTTGTGTGCGTGTGTGCGCGAGTGGGTGGTCATGAGGGATGTTTAATTGCATACCTGCGTGCACGCATGTGCCTTTTTGTATCTGTTTGTGTCAATTTGTGGAGGTTTCTGTGAGTCTCTGTTGTTGTAGGAGAATGGAGAATAAATGAACACCAAGCATGAAAATAATTATAGAAAGTATTTGGATGGAAAAATAAAATATGTGCTCCAGATACTGACACAATTGCTTTTTTTTATAGCTGATACATTTTTCTCTATTCCAATGACTAAACTGAAACCCAAAGCTGTTTATTATATACAACTTTTTCACACCCATTGCCACCTCAGTTTACTGATATAGACGCACCAGTCACTGAGTGTACCTGAGCCAGGGGGTGCTACGCTGTACTTACATGTGGTGAACCGTGCTAACCAATTACTCTGCAGATTATTTATTAAGCACACCGCAAAGACTATTAGTGAACAGAAAGTGCAACAGGGCAAATATTGATGACAGCAATCGATACTGACAGCAGCTAACATTTAAAAAAATAAAGATAGTAATCCTCATCAAATCCAACAGATACTTATTATACGGAGAGTGCCAAGATTGTGAATATCAGGTGGGTCAGTTCCCTGAGAAAATGTCAGTATGTAAAGTGAGTGAGCGACATCGGCATGCTAAAAGAAAGTCAAATCGATGCGTATAGATTTACTTAATAGTACGGGGACAAAGGGACGGCTGTTTAGGAGCAGAAAAGCAAGGCTGAGTATTTCATCAAATTCTGCCGTTTCAAGGTCACAATGTGATTACAACAGTTTCCTGTTTTTTTTACCTCAGTAATATTCATTCACAGGTCATAGGCACTGGAAATGAGAAATTGAATCCTTGAATTTCTCTTATGATTTAAAATAATAACTGCTCCTCCTGACCTTGACCTTTTCACTTCAAATCCAGTGGGTGATTAAAAATGCAACATAACTGATTTTTCCAGGATTATTGAACTTCTGGTTTGTTAACCATTCTTTTCTTTCTCCTGATTTCCCCCCACCCTGCAGGCCCCAGAGCTGTAGTTGTGGCTTGCATGGTTCGTTCCCCTGGGAAAGTGTAAGAGGAATTTGTGGAGTGGCAGCCCTGGAAATGGCCACCCCTGGAGGCATTTCAAGCTGCGGTCCTGCACCACTGTACACAGCTGGGTCTCACCGAAGGTCGCTCATAGGGCTCCTAATTCCACGTCATATGATGGCTTGCATACCCAACCTAATCCCCTCTGTAGCCATATTGACTTTAAAGTGATCTCCATTGTGTTGCCTTACCATGAGAGATCCCCCCCCCTGGCTTTTAACAGCTTTTGCAGGAACGCAGCTGCAGCCTCGGGCAACGGCGGGGGTCAACACCACTTTCCTGTCCCGCAGCTCCAAGGGCAGCAATCACATCCCTGATGGTATTATAGTGACCATCCCAGTCAGGACCAGTGAATGGGAAGCCCTTGACATTTGCTCTCTGTGCTGACGACTCAGATCACCGTTCTAAAAATGCTGCACTCTCGAGGGTGGACAAAACGCTCCTTGTAGTACAGAATAGAAGAGAAACCAGGCTTTGTTCCCCAAAGATTTGCTCTCCGAGAGCCCAGAGTTTACTGTGGTGGGTTGGGAGCCGGCGGGGGGGACACTATCTAGCACATCCAGTCCTTTACTCAGTTGGGCCAGATATTTCAAACGCGGCAACTTCTGTGCCTCACTGCTTTAGCTGCAATGATTATTTTTCTCCGCTCTTTCTGTCCAGCCCTCTGGTCTCATTCCCAGGACATGCAATCCTTCCATACTTGTGTTTTTTAACTCACAAGGTGTAGGCAACATTCCTGGACCAACAGAATTTTTAAGGTCGTTGCCAACAGGTGTTCTGTATTTTGGCCATGAAATTCTGTTGCATTTTCCATCATCCTCCTCTCTCATTACACAGACTCTTTACTGTTTGATGTTGATGTTCTAAACCACCTCACTGCTCACAGCCTCCAGCTGACCAGTTGAAAAACACAAGCAAACTCCCCTCCTCCTATTGACAGCCTTTAAATGAACTTCAGGATGTCTGAAACACTTCACTTAGTAATTTCTCAGCGGCTATTAGAATGACAGCGCCACTGAAACACACCTAATGGGACTTCATGAGGCTTCTTGAGGCTAGCATTCGGACATCTGACAGTCAGGGGTAAATAGTGAAAACTTTTATGCCTGATAGTGATATGTAACTGTAACTGTAACTGTAACTGTAACTGTAACTGTAACTGTAACTGTAACTGTAACTGTAACTGACTTGGAACCGCTTGAAAGACTTGAAAGGAAACACACAAGACAATTCGGTAACAAGTGGTGAAACAGGACTAGTATATATAGGGGAGTGCTGGGCAGATGGTCGATCAACAATGACTAACACCAATGACTGATTAAGGGAAATGTTAGTGAAGGGCAAATTAAAACAAAGGATGAATGAAACAGTGCACATGAGTTAGTGGAATGTTAATTGAATGATTGGTTGACTGAAAAACGTGACGGAATAACAGAAAAGGCGAAAAGTGAAACGTGACACGGGGTCTGATCTGTGAGAGGGCCACACTGCTGACCTGTCACCCAGTGTTCCCGACCGGCGGCAAGGGCCCGCGAGCCACAAATCCCTTTTGAACACAAACGGGGTCGTCGTGACACCCAGAGATAAGCCAGGGTCCCCATGGCCGGATCCTCTGGGGGCCGTGGGAACCGGGGGGAGTCTGTGTGTGCCCGGAATAGTTTCATTATTTAGGAGGGGATAGAAAGCGCTATGTAAACAGAAAATAATAATAATAATCTTCCACCTGTTCATAATGTCCGACCTCTAAACATTATAACATACTATTATGTGTGTGTCTGTGTGCTTGTGTGTGTGTGTGTGTGTGTGTGTGTGCGTGTGTGTGTGTGTGTGTGTGAGTGAGTGCCTGATCGAGCATCCCTTTTTTAATTCCATCCCTGGCTGTGTCTGTGAGTGTGTGTGTATGTGTGTGTGTCGGGGCGGGCCTCTGCTGTGCCCGTGTGTTTCTTTGAGCGCCTCTTGTGCAAGTGAGTTTTCTATTCCCAGGCAAGGTCGTACACAGGCTTTGTTTTGACGCCTAACTTAATCAGTGTTTTTATGTCCTTCATGAACAACTCCACAGAATCCCTGAAATTTCAGAAAATTCCCACCTACTCCCCGGTAGGTGTGAATTTGTCTAGATTCAGATATTCCTTGTTGGAACAAAATGAAGATGCCTGATAAAGCATACACACCTATGCTCTGACAGAGAAATCTAGGAGGTACACAGACGGATAAATGAATATAGAGCATGTAAGAAGTTTGGGAATGCTGTAGGACCCAATGAAGATAAGAGAGTCTCCTACTTGCGCCCTTGGGTAGGAAACACGGAGCTACAAAAGCCGCTGAGATGATAGCCCAGTGATGTCCCGGCCAAAAGGATCTACACTTCCTGCCTCATTGTTTGGCCTCTTCCCTCTGAAAGCTCTCACATTCTAAACCATCTCAGATCCTAACCACATCTTAGTTGGGGTAATATGTCATGTGTGCTCACACCTAATAAAAGAAAACACCTGCCGGCGGACGGCTGGTAGAGAGAACTGAAGTAACAGGTGCGGTTGTTAAGCGAAACTTCAACGAGACTTGTGAGATTGAATAAAACCGCATACGATCCCTGGTGGTTTTCAGTTTGACCCCCTCGGGCCCTTTCGCAAGCTTTAGCTTGAGCGTTCAGCTGAAGATACGAGTGCAGGGCCTGCCGCGGCATGAATGCTGAGTAGCACGCCAATCCGCCATTCATTGTGCATGGTTGGGACATATCTCATTTTTAATTACTTTTCATTATTTTCCGGCAACACTGGATATTGTTAAGCGAAAGCAAGTTGAAAAAAGGGACCTACCTGCGTGCGACTTTAGCCTGGACGTCTCCATCATGGAAGCTGCTGCTTTCAGTTTTGTAAAGACGCGTTGTAATTGCCACTGCACCTTGTATAGTCTGCTCTGGAGCTGGCGACCCTGTAAATAAACCAGTTGGGATCATATTTCTGGACTCACTGGCGTCATATCAACATGTCTGTTAGAGGAAGACTTCCTCAAACAGGGGCTCCCGAAGTCTGAACAGTAGCCGAAGATGACACGCCACTAATTTATTTAAACTGGCGTTCCACAGACGGGACGGAAAAGAAACAGGCTTCCAGTTACATCATGAATCAATAAACAACTGGAAATGTTCAGAGGAGTAGCATTCACTTTCTGTGACTGAAAAAAACTGTTCCTGGTTTTACAATTCCCTGATGCTGAGATAGTGCACTTTGCTTGGCTTGGCTAAGCAGGTTTAATGAGCCCATCTTTATTAATAGAAACAATTGAATATAGTTCTCATGTCACCTGACAATAAATTAATGTAAATAACTAAATAAGCTGAGAAAGTCACTCTCTGTACATCACTCTGATTGAGAGCATCTGTCAATTAGAGTTTTAAAAAAATGGCAGAAACCAGCTCATCTTACAGTACTGTCAGATTACCTGTAATGTGTGTCCACTGGTATCCCCTAATACTTCAGACAAACACGTTCTCACTCCAGGGAGCTGGGGTGGCAGGTTTGGACAATGCATTTAGTTAGTAGGTTTGGGAAATCCTGTATCAGCTATGTCTAAGGGTAGTTGCAAAAGTAGCTGATACCACCAGAAGAAGGGAATGTTTCCTGTTTCATCCGCTTGGAACATGAAAGATCATAGCTGATCCTTTCTTGTTCCCCATCCATCTTAATTTGAACTAATTTGGTCATAATTGCTGCATGGCTTTATCTTGTGACAACAGATTCTCAGAGCTTTCCACATCATGAATATGACAGAGTGCCTATGCATTCCATGAGGAATATCCAAAACTCCAAAATGTGACGACTTTAGCAGTGAGATCATTATTTCGAAGGAACGAGTGCGGGGAATCAGTGGTTTCCAGTTAAACACATAATAAAAGTGGCACACTGCCAGTCGCTGGGCAACGCATACCGTTAAACCCTGGCGCACACTGATGGTCGCTGATCTCATACAGAGCTCAGTATTTTGGTGTGAGGTGAATTCCAGCACGGGTCTCAGCCTCCCTCCCTCATCCCTGCAATTTTTCTTACACAAAACACCTGGAGGAGCAGATGTGTGTTTTTTATGCTCTCTGCTGTGATTAAAGCCGCATTTATTTCCAAAACGCAAGTCACAGGGACACAGGACACCTGAGAGAAACCGCCTGACCCTTCACATTCTCACCTCCCCCACCCCCCCAGACATGCCCTAAGTCCCCCTTGTCTCCCTACACCTCTCTCTCTCTCTCTCTCTCTCTCTCTCTCTCTGAAGACTAAGCACCAAACTTCTTTCTTCTCCACCCTTTGATCTATGCACTTAATCTTTTCCAGAAAGAATAATCGCTGCACACTGTCACCGTGTTACCTTAAAATGATTACCAACTGGAGACTCACAGTTTGGTGTTTTTTTTCTTTCAGGTGTATGTAATTTAGAGGTGATATGTAAACCGCTGACAAACACCTCTGACACCAATCTACCATCATCCTTAATTCATGAGCAGTGAAACCTCGCTCTCCTTCCTCATCCCTGCTGGTCAGCAAAAAACAAAAATAAATGTGGCAATGACACAGTGGTTTCACAATGCATTTCTTTTTGCATCCACCCTGCATTAGAGATAAGAGATTGCATTAGTGATTCACTTCTTTTGCTTTACTTCAAGATTAAATTTTGTAGGTCACTTCTCCTGGCATTTGAACATTGACTAAGCAGATGTGAAGTTTAACCAAAAACAAATAAGATAAGCCTGCTTGCCATCCTCCTCGTAGTTGCATTCCAAAGCAAAGCACCCTTCCAATGAGCCAGCAAAACAGCCAGGAGAAATAAATGACTGTATCTGGCAGGTGTCTGACACCAGATGGTCCACAGGAAAGTCAGTAATAAATAAACAAATTAATCATCATTTATATTCTCCCTCTTTATCATTGTTGTTCAGCCCGCAGATGAAGGGGGGCAGTTGGCAAACAACAAGTGGTCCGGTTCTTCCGGAGCAAGGCTACATAATGCGTCAGAGGTAAGTAATGCATCCATTGACGTGGCCCCATTGTTAAAGCAGATGTAGGATGGCTTGGATCCCATATGAACTAGAACGGCTGTAGGAGTCAGTGAAGAGCTGAAGAGCGTGCCTGGCACAGACAGATATCTCCCCATTCCCCCTCCCAAACATGCCATACAAAACTTAAATGCAATCCATAACCAGTTCGCGACCTGCGTGTGTGTGTGTGTGTGTGTGTGTGTGTGTGTGTGTGTGTGTTTGTACTCATCTTGCTGTTTTCTTTCTCTCACTGACTCTACACATAGCACCTTTTTTAAGTATTTTTTTTAGAAAGATCACTACACCTTGTCAATCAAGGTGAAATTAAGTCGCTTAATGAAAATGATTTCTTAAACTCACAAGACTGGGTGTAGCGCACCCTGGATGTCACATTAGTTGTGTCTAATTACTGCACAGTGCACAAGTGAGAACATCAAGAACACAATACTCTTCCAGCGCCTACAAAATAAATGAGGTGCATGAACGGCTGTTGACATCCTTAATAATAGGGCTCACCCTCACAGAACGCAGAAGGACCGGCGGTGTCTCTTCACAGGGTTGGTGCTGAAACTGACTGTGCCCTGACAGTAACAGATGTCGAATACTGTTGTGGGAAAACATACTAAAATCTTCAAAGCAGAAGCTTCAGGAATGAATTCCATCTTTCCATACTCTGCTTTGTCTTCCATACTCTGGCCTGCTTTGTCTTCCATGCTCTGGTCTGCTTTGTCTTCCATACTCTGGCCTGCTTTGTCTTCCATGCTCTGGTCTGCTTTGTATTCTGTACTCAGGTCTGCTTTGTCTTCCATGCTCTGGTCTGCTTTGTCTTCCATCCTCTGGTATGCTTTGTGCTCTGTGCTCTGTGCTCTGGTCTGCTTTGTGTACTGTGCTCTGGTCTGCTTTGTGCTCTGTGCTCTGGTCGGCTTTGTGTACTGTGCTCTGGTCTGCTTTGTCTTCCATGCTCTGGTCTGCTTTGTGTACTGTGCTCTGGTCTGCTTTGTGCTCTGTGCTCTGGTCTGCTTTGTCTTCCATCCTCTGGTCTGCTTTGTGCTCTGTGCTCTGGTCTGCTTTGTGCTCTGTGCTCTGGTCTGCTTTGTGTACTGTGCTCTGGCCTGCTTTGTCTTCCATGCTCTGGTCTGCTTTGTGCTCTGTGCTC
>JAOYSI010010686.1:0-10248 GCA_025775065.1 Hiodon alosoides
GCGGGTCTTTTTGGGCTGAATGGGTTTTACACGGCCGTTAACACCCACAGGCACATTTAAACATCGCGAACCAATTTCCCGGACCCCCCCCCCCCCCCCCCCCCGAGCAGCGCAGACTGAGCGCTATGAGCTGGAGTTTGCAGGTTCAAATCCAGCTAATGTAATTTGCCAGCTATGAGCGAGAGATTACACGGGGAGTTCCTCCGAGTGGGAATCGGCCGGGTTTCCTTAAGCTCATCGCTAACCAATGTTTCCTGTCAGCTTTCCAGGTGCCTAAAGGCTGGCACTGCTGTCAGGAGGGATGTGGCTCTCCTCCAATCAGTGCTGAACCTCACTTGTAGGCTGTAGCCTGCAGTGTAAAAGAGGTGACGTCAGCGGTGACGAGGATCGAAGGAGAACAGTCACCCTTCCTTTGAGTAGTGGCCAAGATTCATTAGCACAATTGCCGTTTCCGAAATGGGGACAGAACGCAAAAATAATAGGCAATTCTGAACAAATAAACAAAAACAAAAAACCCACAATCCTTGAAGAAACAGACCTTGGAATGATTCAAAACAAGTTATAGCTGAAAGAATAAAATTCATAACACCCAATATAAATTGTTAGCTGCTGAAGACAGAAGGTAGGGAATCCTGAAAGTCAAATATTCTCCTTACTGCGTTTCAGTCCTCCCTGGCTGGCCTGGCTAGTGGAACTTTGCTTCTTCAAAGCCAGCAGAGCCTTTTTCTGCCAGGAGACAGAGGTAAGGAGGTGGGGTAAGAATTTTTTTTTAAAGACAAGGGGGGTTTTGAACGAGTGTGATAGAAGAAAAGTATAGAGAGCAGAGTGACAGAAATATATTTACTGATAGCAATTTGAAATCGTACATCGCTTGCACCGAGTATCTATAATGGAACATGTCATTCTGATTTCAAGCGATCACGGACCCAATCGCTACCCACTGAACGCGCTGGACATGCACAGTACTTTTAATTTTAGACACATCAACGGTCAGCTCTGGGTCAGGAGTATACCGATGGGAGCTGGTGCATACCTTCTTCTTCAGCTTGGCATACTTTTTCTGAAGAGATTCCTCCTCCTCTGTTAAGGAACTGGGGAACACCACCATCTCTGATAAGCTGTCAAAACGGCATATGGAGAACAATTTACTGGGAGTGGTGGATCTCCGGAACTCAAACTTCAAACTATTGCATTCAATCGAACTGCACCTGCATGCCGTTTTTTACCGAACAAACCTTCTCTCACACTTAACTACAGCGGTGTAATAGTAGCAACATTTCTTTCTCTAACGGAGGGATAAACAGTTACGAGCTAGCCGGTGGCGCAAACGACCATACAACAGACGTAAAACAACTGCAAAAAATAACTTAATAGTAACTTCACCAATTCAATTTCAGATGGTATGAGCCGATTTAACTGTTGCCTCCTTCCCGTCACAACACAGACGCATAGATATGACGTAATTATCGCTAGGGTGAAGTCGGGTGAGTGATGGCAATGAAGTTGGAAAAAAATATTATTCATCTATTGCTCTTTTTCTTAAAAATTATTAAGCTGTCCGAACCAGGAAAATGTAATATTCAAATGGTTTAAATCCACGTTTTGGTATAACTATCTCATTACAAACAGATTTTTTCTGTCCTTAATCCAGGTGCACCAACTTCCGCCCTGAAACCATACAGTTTTATTTTTCCCACTTGGCTCTCTCAAGAGGAAGAAAACGTAGTGAAGGCAATGGAGAGAATTGGTAAGAGATTCACTTACGTTTTGTTTTGTTTTCCATTTTAGATGCATTCTTTTTTCCGGAAAAAAGTATTACTAATTTAGCTGAAATAAACTTAAACTACAGTCCAATAGTAAATGACAAGATAAAATATTACCTTACCTGATTAGCCATGCTAGGTGCGCATAAACTTGAACCTGTCAGATGGCTTTATGGATGCATATTAACTGGATCGCTATCTCCCGAGTTATAGCAACTTAGCAACATGGAAAATCTAGTGTCTCACGATCATGTCACTTCTGACACCTTATCTATTTGATGAGCTCTTCATATGCTGTTCTGTAATGAGTAGTATTCAAAATAGTCAATAGTCTACCCTGTCCACTGCCCTAATTACAGCCGTTAGCCGTTTGTATCCCCAGATGAGTGATACCAAATGCCTAAAATTAATTTGCCCTGTATTTGCCATTCTGAATCTCAGTGAAGTATTTTCGTAGCTGTGGCTGTATAAAACTTTCATTTTTAGCCTTCTGGAACCTGCTGTCTTGTTTAAGCGACGATTCCGATATCTTTTCCTCCCCCAGAGCTACCCCCGGTGGGCCCAGATGACCTCCCTCTCTCTCTGCTAGAGATGGGCTGCTCTGGCAGGTTTGAGCTGGTCTCTCAGCCATTAGCCGTCAACCAGCCCCTACACCCACAGAGCACTGTGAGTATTTAATAAAGTGTATAACCGTCCGCCCTCCCTTTACATTTCCGCTCTCTCTTTCTTATCTTGCCTTTCATTGATATTCCTCTATTTTTCTGTGTGGCCCACTCGCCTCCTCTTCCTCCACCACAGCTGCCCCACGGCCTCCCTCCCATTGGGCCTGATCTACGAACGGAGGTAGAGAGACGCTTCTTGCGTGACCCTGAATGGCTTCCCATACATGACACAGATTCTGCCTTCCAAAAATTCCTCAGGTACATCTGGGGGGTGTTTTTTATGTGTGGTGTGTGTGTGTGCGCAAAATATTTTTGCTGATATATGTATGAACTTTTTCCTCACCTCATTCTTTCTAAATACACAAAGGTGCCGGGTGTTAAGGTGTTCATAGCTGCTATTTTAAAATATTGGCAAAGGTGCAGTGGGTATATGCTGTGTGCTTTTCTCAGACTGGCTCAGAGAAACAGACAAGTGGACTCTCTGCTCCACTGCACGCTCTCTCCCCTGCACTCTGGGCTATCTGTGGTCCGAGACCCGACAACAGGACTGCTGCTTGACTTCACAGAGGTACAGACGCTGTGCAGGGCGAGACTTTCACTGTATTATTATGATGGAAATGACAATTTAGTTGGGTCACGTTTACTATTTATTCTCTGGTAAGAGAGTTTTGTTTTTCTTTTACGTTGCAGTAGTTCAAACATTCCAGAGCTATGAACTCTATCCCTTTCTCTCAGGTATTATTGGAGGATACAGGTCTGTCCTCAAAGAACTCACTTTCCCTACTACGCCCTCCTGGACCCCCCTCTGAGAGCTTGCGAGGGAGTAACACCAACTATCCTTTTCTGCCTGGTGGGTCGGCCGTGCATGCTTCCAATGATACTATCCTTTGACCTCTGACGTTTCTGTAATTGGTGGACTATACTATAAGTAGTGTAACAAATATATATTTATAATTGGGCCACTCTGTCAGTAGTGTTACAAATCAAGGTACGTTCCTGCAATTGGATGACTATCTGTAGTGTTACAAAATCACAGTACATTTCTGTAATTGGGTCACTATCAGTAGTGTTACAAAATCGCAGTACATTTCTATAATGAATATACAGTATAGGTGACGTCATTGGATTCATTCCGACAGTGAGTGTCTGTTGCTCTCATTCTGTCAGGCGGCATGGAGGAGCTGACGCTTGAGCAGATCCAGAAGAAAACTGAATTGGAGGAGAACATCGACTTTGAGAATGGTGAATTCACCTTCATCGGCGGATATAAGGGACCTTTAGGTTGTCCCAAAGACCACCTTACGTTGGTCAGAATTAAACAGCTCTGATGTGGAGTCTGCTTTACTCGGAGTGAATACGAAACGTATGGTGGAAATTGTCCTCGGTGTCAAAAACGTTTTACCATATTGACAAGAAAATAATCCTAAATTGGTTCATGCAAGTATTTTTATTGAAGAGCAGAGTTTTTCAATGGACATGCTTGTGTGACTAACCATTAACATTGTAAAGACCATTTACTATGAGTGCTTTTGAGTTTGTCCAACCAAAAGCCTTACATTGATTTTTGTTTCAAACACATACACATAGTGCCTAAATTATGATCAAAAAAGTTGATTATATTTTACAGCAAAACCTTAGAAGTGGAGTATATAACTAGTTAAGAGCTGCTGTCCGTATTCTAAACGAAGTCAAAACTATACTTTAATTTATCAAATTTTCCTATGATCTTTATTGGGACTGCCCTTTTCTTGCAGTGCCATAATCCTACATGGTGTCTGCTGAGCACCTTGTATGTAGTTTCTTCTGTCAATTTATTCCAATAATTATAATAATAATAATTCCAACGACGGCTTGTATATTGCTTGATTGTAAACTATGCGTGCAGCATTATTGTGTGAATATTGGTCTTCTGTCTGCCCCAGGTTTGCTGACTGTGGCCCCTGGACTGAAGGCAGGGGTAGATTTCACCACGAAAGGTCAGTGTCCGCCTCTCAGTGCCTAGCAACAAACCTTTATTAAAGACTTTATTATTACTTTCCCTATTTCCCATTGTGTTTTGTCACATCCATTGCTTTTAATATCCAGCTAGTATTGAAAGGTAAGGTTTGCATGCAAAGAACAGATTAGATTATGGCGTATAATAAAGTAATTTGGCATTAAAAAAAACATTGAGACCAGAGGTGAATCCATCATATACAGATGACCGTAATCCATTTGGATTTTCAGATTCTTTATTTAGTTTGTGAAGTAGATTGAAATTAAGTGCATGAATACAAAACATATTTGGGCATTTTCGTTCATCTCAAGAGTGTTTTAGGCAGTGCCCATTGTTTAACAAAACTTTGTTTTAAGAGGCAAAAACCTCAACGGGTGAAGTCAACCTGATGTCCCTCCTGTCCACTTTTGATGACATCATTGACACACGGCCTGAGGGGGAGGAATTGGAGGGCAAGGTGGGAGGCGGAGACGCTCCAAAAATACCCAGGACAAACAGCCTCGAAGACCTAGGGATCAAGGTATTTAAGGGTTAACAATCCAGAGGATTAATGTTGACTTTACCTGTCCTGTAGAATGGACATATATGTTCAGTATGTGTACATTTAGCAAAATTCACATGATTTGAGTTTTCAGTATATAAAAGTTATTACGGTACCAGGGCTGGTATTCACACAGTCTTCCCCTGCAGGACTCTGTCTCCTCCCCCACTCCGGCTGCTGCCTCCTCGGCTGGGAAGAAAGCCCAGGAGGCGGGGAAGGAGGGAGAGGAGGAGAAAGAGAGGAAAAGTTGGGCGGTTCCGGTGGACATTAGCTCCCCCTGTGACGACTTCTACAAGCGAATCCCGGACCCAGCCTTCAAGGTGCGGTTCGTAGTGTTCAGGTTCAATGACCGCTAGTTATACTGCAGGACACACACTTTACACGGAGGTTTACATTTTTAACATGCAAAGTTTCATGAGCTACTGTGACATAAAATGAGAGGTGGAACGGTGGAGCTGACGGGTGTCGCGCGTTGTCTCCCCCCCCCCACTGCAGTGGCCGTTTGAGCTGGACGTGTTTCAGAAGCAGGCCGTGCTGAGACTGGAGGCGCACGACTCTGTGTTTGTGGCCGCACACACGTCGGCCGGCAAGACCGTGGTGGCGGAGTACGCCATCGCGCTCTCGCGGAAGCACATGACCAGGTCCGCGTCTGCGCGTGTCTTTACGCCAGCTGATTGGGCGCGGGTCAGCCGCTCGTACTCATCTCGTCCTCCTCTCGGACAGGACTATCTACACATCCCCCATCAAGGCACTTTCCAATCAGAAGTTCAGGGACTTCAAGAACACATTTGTGGATGTAGGACTCCTAACTGGGGATGTCCAGCTGAACCCAGAGGCCTCCTGTTTGATTATGACCACGGAAATATTGAGGTAACGCCCACGGTGATATCGCCCTGCGCGGTCATCCGTACTGTGCTAAACATGTGTTTCTGAAAGTAGGCTTTTAGCTTGACTGACTGACTCTTTTACTCAGGTCAATGCTTTATAACGGTTCTGAAGTCATACGAGATTTGGAGTGGGTCATCTTTGATGAAGTTCATTACATCAATGATGCCGAGGTAAAAGGGACAAATGTAACATATCGTCATCTATTCGTATATGAATCTGCGTTTCCGTTTTTGAAAAGCCCAGTTTTAGTCTGCCTGTAATGTCCTCCTTTGTATTTCAGCTGGTGAGTGTGTGCAGACTACACTCCACTGGCCACTTTCCTGACTCTTTCTGTTCTTCCTCAGTTTGTATTTAATGACTGTGATGAAAATACAAAAAAAATATATATATATATGTATGACTACATCATCACAGAGCGAAACGGGTACCATACCATACATTTTTCATATATAATATATATATATATATGGAACCCATTTCGCTTTGTGATGCTGTAGACTGTCATTATGGCATAATGAACATACACAAACCACCTTCTCTTACATTCAGTGTACAGATATCTATACAGGTAAACGCTGGTATTTATGTTTACAAATATACAGATATTAAGGTTTTGTTCCTCACTTTCTTGTTTGAAGTGCAGTTTCGGTAGCTTGTTTTTAATGTCTCGCTATGACTCACGTGGAGTGTTCTGTTTCTCCCTTTCTCTGTCTTTGGCTCTCAGAGAGGGGTAGTCTGGGAGGAAGTGTTGATTATGTTGCCGGATCACGTTAGCATCATCATGCTCAGTGCCACAGTGCCCAACGCCGTGGAGTTCAGCAACTGGATAGGGTATGTGATGTGTCTGTGACCCCTGACCTCTGTGACCGGATAGGGTGTGTACCATGTCTGTGACCCCTGATCTCTGTGACCGGATAGGGTGTGTGAGGTGTCTGTGACCGGATAGGGTGTGTACCATGTCTGTGACCCCTGATCTCTGTGACCGGATAGGGTGTGTGAGGTGTCCGTGACCCCTGATCTCTGTGACCGGATAGGGTGTGTGAGGTGTCCGTGACCCCTGATCTCTGTGACTGGATAGGATATGTGAGGTGTCGATGACCCCTGATCTCTGTGACCGGATAGGGTGTGTGAGGTGTCGGTGACCCCTGATCTCTGTGACCAGATAGGGTGTGTGAGGTGTCGGTGACCCCTGATCTCTGTGACCGGATAGGGTATGTGAGGTGTCCGTGACCCCTGACCTCTGTGACTGGATGGGATGGGATGTGTGCAGTGTCTCTAACCCCTGACTTCCCCACCTCGGCATACTTGAGAGGATTTGCTAAATAGGACCGGGTTTATACAGATGAGGCCCACCTGTGTGGCAGCCTATCCCGTCTTGTCTGAATCAGTACCCTGCACCCCTCCTCCCACAGGCGCATAAAGAAGAGGCCCATCTATGTGATCAGCACCGTGAAGAGACCTGTGCCATTGGAGCACTACCTCTACACTGGCAACAGCACCAAGACACAGAAGGAGCTCTTCCTGCTGGTGGACTCCACGGGCAACTTCCTCACCAAGGGGTACGGATTCACTCCACGCTTGGTTTCACCGTCTTCCAGGGCGCCGCTTCAGATGCTTTGGTTGGAGATACTGAGCACACACTTGGTGTGATAGCTGGGCTAACCCCTGTTTCAATACTTCTCTTGGTTTTCTGCATCAGTATCGGTGTGACTGCACGGCTGTGCCTGACCCTCTGCCAACCAGTTATACGCAAACTCTGTATTTCATGCAGCCGAACTCTCCCTAACGGCTGTTTGAATTGCTCTGATGCTTCCAGTTAAATCAGGAGTTATGGTTCTTTGAGGGCCAGATGTGAGAAAATCCACCATTCCCAACCTGTCTGTGCAGGTACTACGCCGCAGTGGAGGCAAAAAAGGATCGTACCAGCAAACACGCCCAGTCCTTTGGGGCCAAGAGCTCCTCCCAGTCCACCACGGCTAACCAGGTATCGGCAACCGCCTGTCGGTCTCTGATTCCCTTAAGGCCCAACCCCCCCAGCCAGATGTCTCCGTCTGCCTTTGCCTTTGTCCTTTTGTCCGTCGCTCTGATCCCCAGAGCTTTGCCCCTGACCAGCCGCTGTCGGTTTTCACCTTCTGTCTCTCCTCTGTCGTCTCCCTGGCGTTTCGGCCTGACGTTGGTGTCTGTTTTGGGACAGGACCGGGCGGTGTGGCTCTCCCTCCTGCACTTCCTGTCCCAGCGCCAGCAGACCCCGGTGGTGGCCTTCACCTTCTCCCGCTCCCGCTGCGATGACAACGCCCGCTCGCTCTCCTCCATGGACCTCACCAGCTCGGTGGAGAAGAGCGAGATCCACTCCTTCTTCCAGAAGAGCCTGAGTCGCTTGAGAGGGGGGGACCGTCAGCTCCCCCAGGTACGCTCCGGTCCGCGTCGGGTTTCATGGCCCGCATCTGCTCTCCACGGGTGCCTGTAAATACGTCGTCCCTGATTGGTGGATAGAAGGCAATTCCAAGTTTGGCAAAGCGTTTACCGAAACGATCCCTCCACTTGTGACTTATAAATGGCGTGCAAACCGGAAGTGTATGTTGCCTGGTCCCTGCACTGCTGTTTTTATTTGTGTTGGCAATCCCTTCAGCCCTCTTCTCTGTCTCTACAGATTCTGCTGATGCGAGACCTCTTGAAGAGGGGGATAGGTGTGCATCACAGCGGGATCCTGCCAATTCTGAAGGAGGTCATTGAGATGCTCTTCTCCCGAGGGCTAGTAAAGGTGCGTTTGATTGGATTCCCCCCCCCTCCCCATGCCGTGGTCTGTAACGCTCAGCGGTGTTTGATCTGCCAGCCAGCTGTACTCAACCCCCCCCACCCCACCCAGGTGCTGTTCGCCACGGAGACGTTCGCCATGGGCGTGAACATGCCGGCCAGGACCGTGGTGTTCGACAGCATCCGCAAACACGACGGGACGGGGTTCCGAAACCTGCTGCCGGGTACGGCCTCCGCCGTCTCCACGGGACGCTGCTTCCTCCGATACGCCGTTTTAATGTTCGTAACGTTGCTTGTGTTGACCCTGGTTTTCTCCATGTGAGCTATCCCACACTCTCTCGTGTACATCAGGGGAGTACATCCAGATGGCAGGCAGAGCCGGCAGGAGGGGCCTGGACGCCACCGGTACCGTCATTATCCTGTGCAAGTCCGGCGTTCACAGCATGGGCGACCTGCACGTCATGATGCTGGTCCGTCTCCCTCCTTCATACCCTCACACCCTTTCTTTACTTTTCTGGCTCCAGCGCGGCTGACGTCGCAAACCTCACCTGTAAATACAGCTCTTTCGTAATGCTGTCCATTTGGTCGTTAGCTTAAGGGGACGGCAGTTGTGCCCCTTACCAGAATTTGATGGGCTACCTGGTGACTTTGCTTCTCAGCTTTTAGAAAAAAGGAAGAACGGCTCAGAAACCTAGATACACCTAGACATTTTGTCCAAAGTTTCAACAGACGTGTAGTACAGATGCTCCGTTGCCCCTGCAAGATTGTAATACCGATTAGGGGCTTTGTTACTAGTTGGGTGAAGGTGGAAGAGGGCTTTCTCTATGTACAGCGTGAAACAGGTTTGTCCAGAATCCCAGTTGACCTGACGTTTGTACCCTTCTCTTTGCCAGGGGAAGCCGACGGTCCTGCAGTCCCAGTTTAGGCTGACCTACACCATGATCCTGAACCTTCTGCGGGTGGAGGCCCTGGAGGTGACTGACATGATGAGAAGGAGCTTCTCGGAGAGCCACAGAGACACGCAGGTACTGAACTGGTGCCGCAGAGATACTGGACTGGGTTCACAAAGGCGTGCTGGTACCAGACTTCCCCTGTGGAAACGGCGGATCCCCTTATTTTCCGCTTGTCTTTCCTCCTTTATATTAAAACCACTCTCTTTTTCCTGTGTCTTCTTCTTCTCTCCTATCTTTCTGTCCGCCTCTCCACTCTTTGAATCTGTTCTAACCCTGGAATGCTTTACACCCATCTGCCAGACCCACGAGAAGAGGATCGTACAGCTAAAGAAGAGGCTCTCCTCCCTCCCCCCTCTGGACGCGGAGGGTCAGGCGGCGGACCTGCTGCCCTTCTACCACACGGTCACTGAGCTGCGATTCACAGCCGAGGCCCTGCAGGTACTGTACCATCCAGAGAAACACTGTAGTGACTGTACCATCCAGAGAAACACTGTAGTTACTGTACCATCCAGAGAAACACTGTAGTGACCGTACCATCCAGAGAAACGCTGTAGTTACTGTACCATCCAGAGAAACACTTTAGTGACTGTACCATCCAGAGAAACGCTTTAGTGACTGTACCATCCAGAGAAACGCTGTAGTTACTGTACCATCCAGAGAAACGCTGTAGTAACTGTACCATCCAGAGAAA
>JAOYSI010010687.1:0-10247 GCA_025775065.1 Hiodon alosoides
GCCAACAACATTAAACACAACCAACACGTATAACACATTATTTACACTGTGGAAACTGACGGTAGCTAGGTTACCCGAGGTTTTATTCGGGTAATTCGAGGGTGGCTAGAGTCCATAGCAACGGGGAGACGCATTTCGCCATCCCCGTTACACTATGTTATATGTAGATATGCGTTGTATCTAGGTTATATACAATAATGTTCAAAAGTTTGGGGTCACTTAGAAATGTCCTTGTTTTCGAAAGAAAATCTACATTTTTACCCATTAAAATAACATCAAATTGATCAGAAATACAGTGTACATTGTTTATGTTGTAAATGACTTTTGTAGCTGGAAACGGATGATTTTAATGGAATATCTACATAGGCGTACAGAGATCCATTATCATCAACCATCAGTCCTGTGTTCCAATGGCACAGAAGCAATAAAACTGGCCTTCTTCAGACTAGTTGAGTATCAGCAATTGTGGGTTTGATTACAGGCTCAGAATGACCAGCAACAAAGGTCTTTCTTCTGAAACTCGTCAGTTTATTCTTGTTCTGAGAAATTAAGGCTATTCCATGCGAGAAATTGTCAAGAAACTGAAGATCTCGTACAACACTACATACTCTTCCCTTCTCAGAACAGCGCAAACTGGCTCTAACCAGAATAGAAAGAGGAGTTGGAGACTCCAGTGGACAACTGAGCAGGAGGACAAATACATAAGTTTGTCTAGTTTGAGAAACAAACACCTCACAGGTCCTCAACTGGCAGTTTCATTAAATAGTACCCGCAAAACACCAGTCTCAACAACAACAGTGAAGAGGCGACTGGGATGCTGGCCTTCTAGGCAGAGTTGCAAAGAAAAAGCCATATCTCATACTGGCCAATTAAATTAAAAGATTAAGATGGGCAAAAGAACACAGGCACTGGACAGAGGAAGATTGTGGGGGAAAAAGTGTTATGGACAGTTTGAGGTGTTCGTATCACAAAGAAGAACGTTCATGAGACGCAGACCAAATGAACAGATGCTGAAGGAGTTCCTGACGCCATCTGTCAAGCATGGTGAAAGTGATGGTAAAGTGGGAGATTTGTACAGGGTAAAAGGTATCATGAAGAAGGAAGGCTATCCCTCCATTTTGCAACTCCATGCCATACCCTGTGGACGGCGCTTGATTGCCGCCAGTTTCCTCCTACAACCAGACAATGACCCAAAGCACAACTCCAAACTATGCAATAATTATTTAGGAAAGAAACAGTCTGCTGGTATTATGTAATAATGGAGTGGCCAGCAAAGTCACCAGATCTCAACCCTATTGAGCTGTTGTGGGAGCAGCTTGACCGTATTGCATGTAAGAAGTGGCCATCAAGCCAATCCAACTTGTGGGAGGTGCTTCAGCATGGGGTGAAATCTCTTCAGATAACCTCAACAAATTGACAACTAGAATGCCAAAGGTCTGCAAGGCTGTAATTGCTGCAAATGGAGGATTCCTTGACGAAAGCTAAGTTTGAAGGACACAGTTGTTATTTCAATTAATTAAATAATTATTTCTAACCTTGTCAATGACAATACTTCCTATTTCATGTATGTTTTCATAGAAAACAAGGACATTTCTAAGTGACCTCCAACTTTTAAACGGTGGTGTACGTGTATGCTGATTTTGTACCAATCTACTTCTTAATGAATTCATTAAGCTTACTCAGATATGCAACTGCACAAGACCAGATTTTAACAATACATCGATTTCCGTGCTTCCTTCACCCCATCACCCCATTCATCAGTTAGCAAGTGTGATAACTAAATATTACTTCACAAAACAGAAACTGTTTTGTGGAGTGGTCAAACATTTTTCTCTTTTGTGAAGTAATATTAGGTTATCACTCTTGCTAACTTGGGGGTGAAGGAAGCACGTAAATTGATGTATTGTTATAGCCTGTCTTGGAAATATGTGCAGTCGAAAGAAATGCCAAAAGCATCAGATGATGACATTCCCTCTTTGCTCAAAGGTTAGTGTTAAAGCCATAGATTTTCAGTGTGCTGCCATGGGAAATGAAATAATGAATAAAACAAGTTCTCAAACATACAAGTGTGATGGACAGGATCATTCAAAAGTAGCTTGACATTCTGTTAAGGTATGGGGGGTGCTGAGCTGCATTGATGGGATGAGGAGCACAGGGATACTGGAGTCTGAGTGGCATAAGTGTAACAAGCCTGAGGCCACAATATAGCATTAAGGAAAGCAAGCAGTGCTTATAACAAAGCAGATATTATCTCTGGGCCGCTGTCAAAACTAATAACAGGAACACAAAATGCAGCTGTTTCTACATACTCTACATGGCCAAAAGTTTGGATTAAAATCAGTAGATTAGTCTATTTTGGCCAAACCAGTTGCTGATAGATATATAAAATCAAGCCCACAGCCATGCAATCCCCATAGACAATCATTGGCAGTAGAATGGCCCTGAATGCATAGCATTTTGTGGAATCCCTTCCAGAAAAAGGGGAGGCTGTTATAGAAGCTAAGGAGAAACCGACTTCCTCTTCCATATCACTGCATATGATTTTGGAATGAGATGTTTGAAGAGCAGGTGTCCATATATGTTGGCCAAAAAAACATATGCACCCCTCCTTTAAGTCACTCTTGCTGTCATATTTTTTAGTGTCATCTAAAAAAAAACCAGGAAGATAATGCAATTGAATGTAAAATTAATCTTAAATTACTAGCATGATCGGATTTATGAACAGGATTAAATGACTCTTGGTTAATAAGTTCACCAGACAGTGAAATTACCTTTGATAGAATTGGTTTAATGTGAGGTAATGCAGTTTGGTGAGGCCTTCTGGAAGACTGCTGGAAGTTCATTATGCTTTCTAAGTCTGAGAGCCCAAGCTGTTTCACTTCTCTTTTGAAGGGATGATAGTATCATAATCGTGGTTCCTTAAAATAGAAATATTATTAATTACTAATGTGTTATTTTACTTTAAGAACCCTACAATTCTGAGCAGTTTTATACCATATTTTCAAGAGTGCTTGGTGTCATGTGACCACAATGTTTTAAAATGCTGTCGCCATGACAGTTCTGTCTATTTTTTCTTCAGACTGCAAAGAGTTAATATTTGTATTTCAGGGAACCACGGTAATGAATTTAAAATATGATCTACTGCTAATGGTTAAATCTATCTATCCGATAGAACCTGGTGGATGTATGCGGTGTCACACAGACTGCTGCGTTGCAGATGTGCGTTGCTGTGACCGATGCACACTGGAACATCACCCAATAAGTTGCCTGTCCTCTTTTGGAGTGGTCAGTTATCTTTTTTAGGGATGAAACTCTTCTGCAGGATAAATGCTATCAGAGGGAACACAAAAAGCAAGCCTCCTGCCCAATGGCGTGCTAGTGCATACTAAGTCCAGCCACCCTTCTTTTATGGAAGAACATGAAGGGACAGTCATTTTTGACTATGAATGTATGAATATGGATTAAACCCTTTTAACAATGTTTTGGCAGTTATTCAAAACAAACCTCTGCAGCTGGTAATTTGCTCATAACTTTCTTTACTACATAGATGTAAAGGAACACTAAATATATTTTCCTTCTAATATGCTTCCTAGTAACAGCTGTGCTATAATTTGGTTTGAGAGCCGGTTTGCTGCAGACTTAAACAGAGAAATAGAGACCTCCTCCCTGCACCCTTGTATCTCATTATTCACTAAAGGGAAATTCAGTTTATATTATGGAAAATTTGAATTATACATGGCCTCCCTGCAACGCAAAACCTATTGAAATTTCCCTAACTCAAAAGTTTAAATTCAAAGGTATTCAGGGGCCCCTAAGAAAATGATAGGTCTGTAAATGAGTCTATCTGGACTTAATTTCATGGTCATACACACAGCAGGTTTCTTTGCCTGTTTTACATTTTTACAATCATTTTTGCTTTGCACCACAAAAGTGTCTTCATCAAATTTTAGAGGTGTCATTTAATTATTTAGTCAATCAGTCTAAATACGCCTTGTTAAAAAGAAAATACATTCTGCACAGTTGAATATATGATGTGTTAAATTAAATAATTTATTAGCCTTTTCCTCATGATCTTTATACTTGTGTTCAGAATAATAAGACGGTTAAATTAATTTAAGCTAGAATGAAGTGAATTATAGGTATTGCCACCTGAATGTTTATCTACTCTAGCATGCCAGGGTGTGCCTGGTCATAGAGCGGCCGGAGACTGGAATACTGGGCGGGGGGTGTTTGCCTTGTATTTGGCATTTTTACTACAATTAACTGCACAAAAGAAGAACTTAACCAAATAGCCTATGTTGGGTAAAACCAAGATAAAACATATTTTCAACCATCTCACTACTTTAAATATTAAATATTCAAACCTTCAAACCTAAATAAAGACACAAACCAGACCCACACAACCACCAAACATAAACTTTTCCACCTCTTGGTAAGTAATATAACATTATCTCAGGTAAAAACCCTGCATATTCAAGAAATAGTAAAAAATGTAATATTTACTCAAATTCCTTATTGTTTAAAATCAAGACAGACAATAGAATAGTAAAAAGAAACTCAAACCAGGATTTTCACTGGTGTGCAGTGTATCTGCTACTTCCATATTTTCCCCATAACAAAAATGTTTTAAAGTTATAGTGTTATAATCAATTTCCAGACACTAGGAACTGTGCTGCTGTTAGGGAATCTCAGTGTCAAAACTCAAAGGACTATAAAGACAATCACATCTACACAGAAGAGAATTAGAGAAACACCTCTATACCACACATGTACCACACAAGTGCACACGGACTAACTTAAGAATTAGAAAGCCATGTAAAAGCAACAAACTTTTTTTTTATAAACCAAATTCAGAAATATCAAATTAAATCTCGACCGGATCTAAATAAAAAAGTCAACCAATTAATCCAATTGAGCTAGTTAGACTAAGCTAAAGCACAATAAAAAATACAAGGTCAGACTTGGGTTGCTCAGACTTAGCCATTTTTACTTTGTTAAGGAACCAAGGCCTCATTAATCCCAGACAGAGATGAATTTGGCCCAGCTACTGAGGCAACTGTTTAAGAGGTCATCTTAAAGGGAACGTTTTTTTTTTTTGTAGCAGTATTTTTTGCCAGATCATTTTCTTTTTAACCCTCAAGTAAAGATTTGGCTAGAACCTATGCAATTACGACCTAGTCGTAATGGCTGTCAGTAACAGGCTCTACTGAAGTAGAATATGAAACCAAATTTATGACTTTGAATGACTTTTTATGATTTATTGACAAAACTTTATATTGAAGCTTTCTTTTTTATATTGTGTTATAGAAATTTAATATACATAGAAACTGATTGTCTCAGAATCTAACTCCAAATAAATAAAACATTCAAGGGTAACACGTACAGCAGAGAGAAAGCCCCAATGGTATAACCAATACAGACACAAGCTTGGCATCAATAGAATTGCTGGGTTGCAGCAATAATATTTAAGGTAATTTACCTCAAGAAAACACATTATATATATTGAGCATTGGTAAAATTAAATAAGCATGAAAGACAAAAAACAATAAATTGGATTGCTATTTGATGCAATATTTTGTCAAGGTAAGAGCTTTTAAGTGAGCAATTTTCCACTCGAACCTTGGAATCTGGATCCTTCTAGGTGAGGAGGCTAAGACAGTAAACAGCAGCACAGAACATAACTATCTGTCTACTTAGCTTGGATAGATCATATTAATTTTATACAGCATTTATACCGTAATACCATTATTTCAAGAAACATCTTGATATACAATTCATAGCAATAGGCCTTAATATTGCTAATTTTCAACCCCAGTCTTCATGACCAAAAATAATTGAATTAGCTTGTATGTACATTTTTATTCGTCAGCAAGGGGGGGTGTAATTTATGCTGCTTGCTGCATCAGGTAATATCTATTATTAGGGTGTTAAAAAATCACAGAGCATTCTATTTTTAGTATAAGATATTGTTGATATATTTGGTGCATGACACATGCTACACAATGGAACGTTGGTGATCTTTACTGCTTCTCAGTAGGAGACTCAAAAGCTCATTAAGTGATCAGCTCATGAGCAGTTGTTTTGACCATTCTCCACCGAGAGAGTATTTCAAATGAGAGCATAACCAACATGATGATGGCGGCATCTCACTCCGGCATTAAATTATAGATTTTCATTTCAAATTCCACCCAACTTTATTTTGATTAATACTGTGTTTGGTGTTTCGCATGAACCAAACTAAAGTAACTGTGTGGGGCCGCATGAGGTGGGATTTCAGTGTCTACAGAAGACCGGGGCATTTATGAAACTGAGGCCATTGTGATGCTTCTATCAGTCCTGGTTATTGGCAAAAAATGTTTGTGAACAATTCAGTTTTTTGAGAGAAAAAGAAAGGGAACTGTAAATTCAGAAACAATGTTGCATTTGTGGCACTGCTAATCACAAGCAGGAAGGCCTGCAGAACCAGAGTGCTAGCTGGAGGGCCTGACGACCTGTCCGAATACACAAAAGCAATTGTGGTTTGCATGCACAAGCAGGCACAAGGCCCAGGCTGGGTAATGCACAGCAGCCGTGGCACTTAATTATTGGCTGCTGCTGCTGCTTGGATAGGCTGTGGTAAAAGCACGATGGGCCCTGTCCATGGTTCTGAACTGAGGAGCCACAGTTTCATCTACCCGTACCTAAACTCGTCATACTTCTCTGGGCACCACACTGACCACACTAATCGCTAGGGTTAGATACACCAACAGGAGATCGAGTTTCAACCAAAGTCAGATCTATAGGTATTGGTTGTAACTTGACTTAATGACACCGTAGTACAGTAAGTACTATCTACACTATACTAAGTATCCAGAAAGAGCCCTTACTTAGTAATGTAAATTTTTCTTTTAATGATTTTTCTAACGTTTCTACATTTCACTATACAACTGTAAAAATTATTCAAAACTATTTATATATTTGACATCCAGAAGGGAACCAAATAGACTATTCTGTAGAACATTATTTAGTAGGTAAACTTTTGATTCTATCAATTTTGTTTGTCAGTAGTGCGGAGGGACTCTTGGTGCTTCCTATGTCATCATATTACTTGTCAAAAGGCTGTGTGTGTGTTGTGCATATAAAACCATCAATATCCAACTTAGTGTGTTTTAGGAACACGTGGGAATTTGATGATAATAAAATATCATAAAAGATCTCTATGCATTAGTATTCTGCCTTGATCTGCTTTCATCATCCAACTAAAAGTGTGCCTCTATAATGCTGACATTTTCTTAACATTTGATTTTAAGACATTTTCTTTTCCAAAAATTCCCTCTTAGTTAGATCTTAGATGACACATATGACGAAGTTCCCTTATAAGTTTAACTGCAAGGCTTTATATTAAAAAGATGCTTAGGTAAATGTGGACAAAAAATAAATAAATTCCTAATACAGTGGTCATTTATCATCTGTTTTGAGTTTTTCTTGTTTGGAGAGAAGGGGAATTCTTCTTTCACCGATTCAGTGAAATAGCGTGCTTTGTTCAGATCAGCCTGTCAATGGATTTTTCTTGAGAGCCTTCTGGCTATTGACAGTCTAGGGGAATTCAATATCTTTGGCCAGTGTGGCCATGGGTATTGTTTGTCCCAGCAGCCTTGTTACAGGTAGCAATACTCCTCAACTCAGAAATACATTCTGGTATCTTATCTAAGACCTAGAGCAAAGTGGCTCCCAGAAAGGGAGGCTGCTCTTGGATTCTGAATGAATGCAGTGGGATGTCAGGATGCCTGTCAATAAGGTATCCAACATTTCCTCTCGGTGGAGAATGGTTAAGAATAATGAATTAGCAAGGTAAATACGCTTTTGCCTGTGGTGACATTGAAATCCATCCCAAACTCAAAGAAAAGCAGAATCCTGTGCTTTCCCAGCACACCGTACACACGACTGCTTCAACAAGAGACAACCGTGTCCGGCTAGACTGCAATGTTTGTAGAATGGATTGCTCTGTATTTATTTGTGAGACGTCCAGCTGCTCGGTGCAGTGAAGTACTATATACTTTACTTGATTTTCAAAATGCCAGTGCACCTGTGTGCTGCTTGCCATTTCTCCTATAATTGGCAGGTTTCTGTTCTTTTCCCCATTAAACATATCCAGAGTATACGTTGTCCAGAGTATACATAATTAAAAGGCTTTTTTTTTTTTACCGTCTGAGACATCCAACATAATTTTTTTTTTGAATGGCTGGTAATATGAATGTGATGGAAATTTCGCTACACGTCTCAACCCCCCCCCGCACTGTGTGTGCAACACGGTAGCTTGGGCGGCATTTTCCGCTCTCACTGTGACATCAGCCACTTCCGCTCAGCTCCAAGATCAGCTGTTGCAACGAGAAACTGATTCTGCTGTTGAGCTCACTTTACACCAGCCCCTCATCTCAACTCCATTATGCCCCTGGCATGCGCCTTTATCATTCCTTTGCTGTGAGGTAACTAGAATCATCATAGAAGCGCAATTGACATGCACTGGAGTTGTTTTCCAGTTTTATTTTTTTAATATAGTTCTTCAGCTTTTACGTTCTGCTTTCACTTAATTTTTTTTTGTATCCACACCCATTTCTTTTGCTATTGTTTGTTCCCCCCACCAAATATTAGTACCCCTTATTACTTATTACGTACTACTTATTTTCAGGGACCGGTTACACCCCACCTCTTAAAAAGCAGTATGTGCTCAAACAAAAATTATTCTGTTTGTCAAATTAAATTAGAGAATTCTTGATGTCATGCTATTTTTTCACAAAGAAATAAATGAAAACTTCAGATGCTTAGTGATTCTGTCTTTATCTGTACATCTGAGAAAAAACAACAAAGAGTTCAATTTAAGCTGTTTAAACTGTTAAAACAAATAACATAAATAACATACTGAATAAAGAAAAGGACGCTCAATGTAAATGATGGGTGTAAATGAAGGGCCTCTCCAAGCCAAGACAAAACGTAAGCATACCTTGCCAGCTATGTACCAAGCCCTGGTGAGCAGGCTAAATCCAACCCATTACAGGCTCTCCATTAATCATTAAAAAGTGACTGCTACTTTTGTTGACAAAAATGAATCTCCAGATAAATTATTTACCACTCAGGCCACTCAGGATTCCCACAGAGATTTCGAACTGTATGCTTGCTCAGGATTACATTAACACATGCACCAACAGTGTTACTGTTGGTGCATGGCCACCTACAAACAAATAAGAATTTTCCCCAACCAGATGCCGTGGATGAACAGTGAGTTCCGCCTCCTACTGGAGGCACGCAAGGCTGCTTTTAGTTCAGGCGACGCGGAGGCCTACAGCTCAGCCAGGGCTAATTTAAAGACGAGCATCAGGAGAGCCAAACACGACGTATTGAGGAACATTTTCACAACAACTCTGACCCCAGATGCATGTGGCAGGGCATCCGGGCCATCACAGACTACAAACCAAGGAACCCAGCCCCTACCACCAGCGATGCCTCCCTCCTTGACGAAATAAAACAACTTCTACTCTCACTTCGACCGGGACAACCAGGAATCTGCCATCAGAGATGAGCTTCCTGCAAGTGACCAGCACCTCACACTCTCCACCATCCAGGTGTGCTGTGCAGGGTTAATGCAAACAAGGCAATAGGTGCCTGGGTACTTGGGTACGTGGGTAATCATGAATAAAATCCATGTATTGAATGTACATGAGACTAAGAGATGGAGCTGTTATAAAGAATGTGATTTCTCAATAAGCAAAACGAGTATATAGCATATGTCTTTAACATTTTGTCACTCATATACACATATTTTTGGCTCAATGTTAAAACCTAGCTAGCTGTGGAACGCCTCCAACAACCACAAATGGACTCGAACCCTCAATTTTCTGATTCGAGGTCAGACGCCTTATCCATTAGGCCACGTGGTCCTATAGCCTGTTAGTAATGAGGTGGGTATTTTTTTATACTTTTCCAAACGCCGCTATCGTACAACCTAAATTCTACGTCTTCAGAGAGGATGGAACGGCAATGGATTCCGCTTTGACCAAAGGCAGTGGTCTGTGTATCTATGTAAACAAAGCATGGTGTACAGACACGGTTATCACTGAGAGTCACCGCTCTGCTAATCTGGAGTATCTGATGATCAAGTGCAGGCCCTTCTATCTACCCAGGGAGTTGACATCCTCTGTTGTTACTGCAGCCTACATCCCTCCGGATGCTAATGCTAAGCTAGCAGTGAAAGAACTGCAGATTGCTATTAG
>JAOYSI010010689.1:0-10246 GCA_025775065.1 Hiodon alosoides
TATATACTCTCGTACAACTCGTACAACCACAGATTCCAGTCAGATCAAATTTCATCTTTGAGACATCTCAATCCAAATTGTATTCGCACCATTACAATTAACCTTTTTTTCCTTTTGTTATCTCGCCTGATCTTAATCATATCTTTTCCATTCCTCTGAAGAGCATGAAAACAGATATATCATATGTTGCGGATATATCAGAGGCATCGCCTTGTCAAACACGCCCTTTCTTCTGAGGGCCAGATGAAAGACTATAGACATCAAATATTCAAACACTCTCCTAATCTTCTTTTGATAAACTTTATTTAATCAAGTTACTTACACATATTTTAATACGGTGCAGTTATTGTAATTTTGACACACCATCCCCTTAAGCGTAATGAGGCCACTATAGGATTTGCAAAAATAATATGTACTGTGTCAATAAGAAAATGTTTCTAAAACCACTGAAATCTATTTGAATGAAATATTGGGTAGGCAGGAATATTTTAATTTTCATGAAGAAATATCTAGACAGATAAATGGCCAAACTGTTAAAATGCTAACCACGGAAGACGAAAACGGCGTCCACTAAGTAACCAACTCCCCTAGTCTCCACCAATATATTTTGTAAATTAAGTCTCCTTTTCTAGCTATACCACTACCACGTAAACATAGCTTTTGCAACATGGGGACTAGGGCGATGACACACAAAAAAAATCTCTTTTAAGTAGAAAAAGTATGTAGGTTATCCCCATTCAGGCACACATTCTTTAAGAGTTGGCATTTTAGCAAAACTGGGAAAACCCGTTTGGTTACAGGTCATGGTGATTCTCGCTCTCTGACTCAAATAAGGTGTCTATCTGGAGGCAGAGGAAACAGGAATGAGGGAAAATGACAGAAAGCAAATTGATCTAGATGACAGGAAGACAGGCAGGGAAATTGGTGTTTCCTGACTAAAACATTATAAGGCTCAAAACACAAGAAAGGCTGCTCTACCCTTGAGTTTGTGTTTGCTGTAATTTTATGCCAGTGGGGACATCACACATGTGCAATGTGTCTTCTCTCCAGTACAATATCAACATATCTGAAATCATATCGATGACATCATATTTATTCAAATTTAGGCATCACTTGGAATGGCCGTCGCTTCACCTACTTGGAGAAGCGCTCAGCAATCGCGTTCTTCTGGCCTCGGGCACCGACCAATGAGATCTCCTTGGCGGTGACACGCAGGGACTGGGAAGCCCACTGTCTGCGGCTGAAAGGAGTGGCTTCCATTTTAAAATACCTCCCACCAACACCCAGGACCTAGGACGGCACACAAAATAAATAAAAAATGTCTCATCAAAAGGGGTTGCAGGAAATCATCATCTGAAGGCAATCTGTATAGTTTTTACATCTGTAACTGAAAAGATGTACACAACTTTGCACACAAGGTTTAAAATACATTTCTGAATAAATTACTGGAATATGAATGCTTCAGAACAGGGCAAGTACGTTTTTGCTGTAATATATCAAATATATAGCCCAATTCGAAGAGAATTTCATATCCAGGTCTACACACCCAACATCACCCAAGTCACTTCAAAAATTACAATAAAAGCCTTTGCCACCTGCTGCCACCCTGGGCCCCCCTATTCCCAATATGTGCCCAATACTATACAATTACATCAACTAAAATCAGAATGACTAACCACCAAAAATGTCAGATTTATCATACTAAAAGTTATTACCCATAGCTAATCAATATCTATCCAGGAAGAACACGCTGAACTTTCCCCCCCAATGGGAAGTCACTATTTTATACAAACACCCACCCAATGGTTTAGCCTCTCAGTTAGTCAGCATCATTACAGGGAATCTCAACATCGAAAAAGCAAGCGGGTAAATCAGATTTTCCAGCCCGATTGACGGCGCCACCACCATTACAGGCAACGTCTGGACTCCGAACGGGTAGAGACATGTTTGCGACATGTATGCTGAAACTCAGCATGTGTTATGAAAGGGCGGCTATTCTGAATTATGGCACAGCATCGCAGATTAAGGTGCATGGTGTTGAAATGTAGTCCTGTACTCCTACTTCACAGCAGAGAGCTTTAAACGTCTAATAACAGCCTGTACAAAACAGTATGATAAGATCCTAAAACAGCAATTTATTTAAGAGGGTGGAACTTTTCTTACAACCAGCAAAAGGGTATCAGTGTTTGCTGGCTATTTAGCCTGTTTTTTAAACAAGAAAATGCATTCATTTACATGTTACACCCACCAACGCCCTAATTTTACAGTAATGAATCAGAATGAGGAAGGATAAAACAAATAGAGAAAAAAAATGTTATAACTTAAATTGTAAACGTTTACATACATAGAAATGCATGTAGTATTTAACTTGAAAATATCCTGGCTGCTATACAGAGCGAAAAAGAATAGCAATGCAAATTTAATAAATACAGACACGGCTTTCTGATTTCTAACTGTTCATTTTAGCCTTGAAAACGTGCCTAGTGACAGTCTAGCTTCATGTAATTACCTAATCATGATGAATCAACCCATGGGCTAAAGAGAGACTTTGACCAGAATATAAGATGGGAATGACTGTTTCCAAATTGACACTGACTGCAAATGCAAACATTAACAGTAGTTGATATCGAAACATGGGAAGGGCCGCAACAACTAACACAGCTCTCTATACACTGTTTTTATAGCTGAGCGATAGCGGACAGAAAACCAAACCCTAAAGGCAAAGGTTGTTAAGATCTCCAATTCCATTTTTTTGTGGACAATGCACCAATACACATGTAAAATTTGCCTGTTTTTATACAATTTCCTCACACAATGGTACCTCCCACTACTGAGGGAGTATTACAAGAAAAATATCATTTGATATATTGTTTATAAACCTAAAACCTCATTTTTTCAATATTTTCCATAAACCTGAGGATTCTAGATTGTAACTACACAGTTAAATCTCCAACTAAGGACAACACATCCCTTAAGATACTACAGTTCATCGCAGGGATAGCTTGTTCCAAATAAGTGCCAAGAATGTTTTAAAAACATTTTGGGGACACACACACGGACACACGGACACACACTTGGACACACGGACACAAGAAAAGAGAATAAAAACGTGGCACCATGGAAAAGTCTGCCTTCTTCAAAATGTATCTCAAACTGTAGTTTGTGGCGTTTCTCAAGATCCCTAAGCCAAGGGCAGAGCCAAAACATTTACTCTTAAGGCATGCTTGTGTACTGAGCGCCCAGAGTTGAGCCAAGTGCTCTGAGGAAAGATGGATAAAGGGTAATAAATGAGAATACAATAGTCTAAGAAATGAAACCATATTTCGAGAGTGAGATGGGAATTTGTTCAAATGGACAAATTAAACAAAGTATTAGTGAGCGGAAATGAAATGTCTGGCTGCTGGCAAACATGCGAAATAGGAGATATGAAGACAATGAGAGTCAAATGAAAATGTAACAGGAATGTCGAATCGCCAGTATAAAAGCCTGCTGGGACGCAATGCTTTGCAGTGACATAAACACTATTGGCTAAAAACTCACGGCACAACAACAGTGCTGGAAACACCTCCACATCCATGCCATGCAATGCAGGAGTAACAGGCTTGCAAATGTAATCAGCCGCACAAGAGAAAGTTGTACAGTGGTTCCCTTGTGGTGTGAAATGCCACATTTACAACGTAGGCCATTTCCAGGGCGTGCAATCCGTTTGCCTCTGAACTTCAGCCCAACAGAACTCTGATCGGGACTTCTTGACAGTTAATACTGAACAGGAATCAGGAAATAAATTACTGTTCAAAGCCAGGTAGAAAACTGATACAGCCTGTCAAACTGGCAATTCCAAATGTTTTCAGTAGTAAATGCTATTGAATATCAATACATACAATTTAAACTAAAATCTACTTCGATATATTTTTTATATATACGGCAAAAAGCCTTTTTTCCTTGACTGCCTATACAATTGAACTTTTCGAAGTTTAAAAGTAAAATTAATTGAAGTCATAAAACATTAAAACTTATTTAATCTAGTTGGTGCTCTTGCAATTAATGTGACATTGGTTTTCCATTGATTTTACAATTAACCTTGAAAATATATTTTCAAACTGAGTTCACAGCCATTTACATTCACATTAAGGATATATATGTACATTGCCCTATAAACTCTGAATGCCACTTAAATATTAGATGTATAAATGTAACCCGGCTTCACGCATGGATTCACTTTACTGTCTCAAGGGTTATCCAAGTTTCAGCAGCATAACATGGAAACATGCTGCCCTTACAGCAGCACCAGTCCATCTCAGGGCCATTGTTTCCCATGCCCAACGCTGAGTGAAACACATTACTTTCATTTCCTTTATGTCTGAAGAATACTTGACTTGGGGCTGAACTGAAAGACAGAGACTTCTCACAGGGCCCCTGAATTGGGACAAATAAATAGCATTTGATTTTTGAAATCCACTACCTTCACTGAGAATCTAGTTTCATTCTTACAAAAGTAAAAATGAAAGGGCTAATCCACTGGGAAAAAACCTTATTAGAATAGCAGCAGAAAATATCAGACACATTAGCACTGAAATGGCAAAAAAGGGTGGAGAAACATTCAGGAGCGTAAGGGAAAGTAAATACAGAATAAAAAAAACAACAGACTAACATTTCCTTTAAACACAATCAGTTAATATATAAGGGGTGGAAGCAGAACCACCATGACAAAAGGTAAATGTCTAAAAGGAAGTACATTTTTGCCCTGTAGTATGAAAATAGAACCTGAAAATCCTCGAGTTTGAGAACGTAAACCTGGCACTTCACCAGAAACAGGTGATCGGAAATCACAAAACCACCAAAAAATAAGAGTCTGAAATAAAGTCTGTAAGCATTACCCAAATTATAAGAAAGAATTAACCCCTGGCTTTAGTAACAGTAATCTTAAAACTGGTGACTACTTATAAAATTTACAGATATTGACAGAGCTACGCAAGTCAAAATTCTTGGTTCTTACCTTTTTGAGTTGCTCTAGTTTTGCTCCGATTTCTCTTTTTTAACTTAGACTAGCCTCCGCTGCACTGCCACGTCTTTGCGTTCCCTCTCCCTGTCCTCTCTTTCAATTTCTAACTCATTACTGCAACCTTGCAATACCTGATACTGCATGAGTGTGGGGGCGGAAGCAGGGAAAAAATGGTCATGTGACTCCCTGGACCAATGACGTACAACATTGTCTTTCACCTGCAAGGTAAGAACCAGCTCCCTCCCAGGCAGCACTGTGAGTGTGTTTGTCTGTTTGTCCGTGAGGGAGAGAACTTAGAAAATCTACAAAAAAATCCTATAAACATTTTCTTCCTTTCACATTAATGTCAAGCCGCTAATTTAAAAAATTCAGATTACAAACATACAAAAAACTACCACATTCAGGTAGCAGGGTTAGGAACAGACTTTTTGTCACTGCTGGAGTTTTCAGGAGGAATAAAGAGAAGGTGACAAAGGACAGCTGGAGAGCCCAGGAAGAAGCTCGAGTTTCCCTCTATGGCGTGAAACCAAATCTGAAGACACTGAGACCTCTCTTGGGGCTACACTTTCCTTCATGGTGCTCCTGTAAGATAATGTAGTAAAAACTAAACAAATGAGATATGTCTTATATATAAGACACTGCAGTACAAAACACAAGGTTAAGGCTTGAACCAAACTGAAACTCTTTCCATAAGTAGAAGCAATAAAATATCAAAAAATCTATTATATAAATTAATTAATCTATTAAATTCTATTAAATACATTTTTTTAATGTAGTTAGAAGGCAAACTTAAAATGAACGTAAATTATTATTTGTTCCCAGTCTAAATCAGGTTTTTGCTTGAATACATATTTGTAAAAATATTTATATATTTACATATTTAAAAAAAAAACATTCGTTTGGATATGCCGACACTTTTCCCACCCCTACCACAAACCAGGCCACAGTGGATGGGCTTGAACAGCAAGACAAAGACACAGTGCAGACATTGTAGCTCTCTTTGGTACTGCAAAGGATGAGTCACTGCTGGAGAGAGGCACTGAAAGATGCTTTTATTCCAGTAGAGACGTTTGTCCGAACCCGACTCTCAGTGTTCTAAAAACGGGAGCCAGTAACACCTCACCGACAGACCCTATCTTTATTGTGTCACAACAGCAAACGCAAGGGGAGCTCCAAGAACTAAGTGTTTGGTTTCTTTACTAATCCACTAACCTTCTACATATTTGTTCCAGGGTTATGCTTACATTCAACCTCATGAAGAGTCGACATGATTTGACATGCTCCACAAGATTTGAAAGTCAGTTTAGATTTGTTTGCAGAACCATTAAAATTAAAGATCAAGACAAAAACATTGAAAACTGGTCCATTGGATAAAAAGGGATTAAAATATATATAATATGCTCTTTAAGAGAGGAAGGTATTTGACAATTATTCATTGTTGAAAGTACTTTAAAAGGTTTGACCTAGAGAATAGGTTTTTAAAGCAGAAATGGCTACTAAACTAATGAATGGTAGGATTGCACAGCTTTGTGTGTATAAACTCATTTACAAAACAAAAATATAGTCAGAGAAATTTAGTCCTAGTCTCCAGTAAACATGGAATGGTTGATGTCTTTCTGACCTTGGAAGTAATAAGTTACCTGAATACATACACTGGCATTTGCTTTTAACAGAATGGGATATAGAAGCACAACAGAAGGCTACCAGTCCTTAAAGGCTATCGGATACTTTCACCAACCATCCATGAAACTCCCCCAGTCTTTTACCAACTAAGACCGATCTCAGTCCTTTTTATCCCCTCTGACTGTTGTAGTTTAGTAGACTACAGTCGATATAGCACAACACAGCCCAGAATTAGTCCTTGTGCTCCACTGAAACTGCCAACTCAACCTAAAAAGAATGTATTAAAAAAATTAACAAAACAAAAAATAAACCTTTAAAAAACACAATTAATAAATAAATGACTATGTTTGGTTCCCACTCCAGCCCCCAGGCCTCACCCTCTTGTAGAGCAACATATTTCCTATTGGCTTATTGTTTGGTATTTGTGCAATAACAGCTCCGTCTCTCCGTCATCCATCTCAGGATTCCCTTTCCTTGGGGCAAACTTTATTCAAACTAAAATGAAATTTTAAGTTACTTACCATGACTAAAAGTAGTAATTTCAAAACAATTTATAGAACGTCTTAGACTCATATTAATACTATGGTCTGAGCTGGCATCAGTCAAACAAGTTTGGCTCCCACATAATGATTATGCTATAAATGCCTAAAAATAAAGTAGTGCTCAATGGAGATGAGATTTTAATTTTATAGATGAAACATTTTGTTTTTCTAATTTATCTGCAACAGTTTATAAAAAGCTACAGTTTCTTCTGTTTGTATAATAAAAATGTTTATTTCACAATTTGATTAAACTTATGCTCAAAATATGATAATTTCAAATTAATTACTAATAACTAATTCGCAGCCTTCGAGATCAACAGGAAGCATAGTTCATCTCCATCTGACAGTTCTGCAGGGGCGTTTATTTAATTAAAACCAAGTCCAAAATATTCAGTTAATGTCCAACTCAGTATCCAATGAACATTTGACACTTTTTTGAAAACGCAAAGGATAAAACGGGGAGCATTTCAATGCATTCCACTAAGTAGGGAATCCGTAATAGAAATCATGCGATCAGCAGACACCACCTGCTTCTTTTATGAACTTCTCAAAAGGAAGGAGGAAACATAAATGGCCTGCTCAGTTTTGGGTGGCTGCACCGTTCTCAACGAGAGTCCTCTGTGGACACCAAAGTCTGA
The DNA here is from genome assembly GCA_025775065.1 of Hiodon alosoides. Lineage (NCBI taxonomy): Eukaryota > Metazoa > Chordata > Actinopteri > Hiodontiformes > Hiodontidae > Hiodon > Hiodon alosoides. The sequence goes on from JAOYSI010010689.1 coordinate 7,806, forward strand.
ACAACAAAATAAGCGCAGTCAAATAAGCACTGTGCAGCTTTCAAGAGTGGTATTCAAATATTCGCACGGTCCGGTCAAAGTATAAAATGGACTGTCTATTCTATACGAGTCGCGCATGGCAGCCGTGCTGATCCCCAATCTGTCAGCCCTTGCTTTAAACAGGCGATTGAGGGAAAACAGACACATTTCCAAATACTCGTTTAGTCATCCATGTGCACAGACTGACAAATATTGATTTAGCTATGTTATGTACAATACAGTTCTCAAAAGATTCCCTAGAATTAAAACATCAAGTTGGTGTGCTACCTAGCAATTAACGAGACCCCCAAGTTGTCGATGACACAATGCAAAGATTAAGTTTTTAAAATACAGATAGGCCTACATTGGTAGGAATGATTTACATCGAATAAACAGGAGATTTTAGATGTAGGAAGCTAATAGCTAACAAAATGACAGCCTCGCGGTTTGCGATTTAAATTTTTCTACTAAAGAACGCTTACCTTTTACTCTTCTACAAATCCAAATGAGGGGGAAAAGCAAGTTTGCCTACAGACGTTAGTTCAACCAATTACTTTGTTAAACAGACTACCGAAAATCGAATGCGTACCATCTGAATTTACTCTTCAGTACAGGTGCACTTAAATTCCGCTGGTGTAACAGCTTGTGTAATTGAAAGATTGTCAATGGTTTAGAGAGGGGGAAGTTGATCCGCTTCCAAAGTGGTAGCCTGATAATTTTGTTACTTCTTTACGAATTGAGCCAGCAGGTGAACTGTTCGCTTCCTCCACTTCTCGGCAAATACACTAACTTCGTACCTCCCGCGGTTCATCCCAACGCGGGGCGGGACAATATGTCACAAAATAAGACTTTTTTTACTTGAAGCGGCATGATAATTACATCGGTATAGACTGTTTTTTATTTCTATTAGAGTAGTTTGAACCGGACAATCTGACAATAATATGAGGTGAAATGTTTATTAGTCTATGCTTTATTTTCAATGTTTTCACAATCGACTCAGTATGCTTTCCAGTGTAATTAATAACTGTTGGATAAAACAAATACATTTAAAAGACTTAAAATTCTCAGACTAAATTATGTATATATATTAGTTTAAGATGTTCATTTCACACCTTGAAATTTAACTATTTTGATTAAATCTCTGTCACTCCATGCTGCACAACTTTTTATTCCCATCCCAGTGGCTCCAAGGCACACTCTACAGCCATTACAAACCCCCAGCGCTGGTAGGATACTCTTCCTATGGCACTTTTCTTTTATATCAACAAGACCGAGGCAAAGTCCTCTGGTCCTCTTCTGTCTTCTGCTGCAGTCTTCACCTCTAAGCCAGGAGTGGCCACCCCTGGTCATAGAGAGTTCCAGTTACACATCACCTCATACTTGCTTGATTGAACTCCTTATTTAAAGCAGTTATATCAACAATCTTTGTTTGGTGTTATGCAAAGTGTTCATCTTAAATAAAACAAAACAATAAAAGTTTATTCAGAGATAAATTGGACAAGAAGCCAGATGTCTGCACACATTATTTAGGCAGTGCCTGAACGAAAAATACAGTGTAAAAAAATACACTTCATTTATGAATAACCTCATAAACTAAACTGTGCTTTGATTATAAAATTTAAATACAGTTGAGATTATTCACATCAGCTAGCATGTATGTCGTCTTCAGTCTATGATTTTATCAATTGCGTAATTCCAAAAAGAAACTTGGAAAAAAAAAAGAAGAAAAAAATACAATCTTCGTGACAAGATAGGAATTAACATGGACCGAATTCAAACCAACTCTTTCCATAACTCACTTTAAGGTGATACCCCTATTCTGTGCCTTAACCAATTAACTCATATTACTGAATTACAAATGATTCATTGAAATTGATTTCACATTAGCAATATTTAACCCCTAGCAAAATGTACAAAAAAACACTTTACCCTATGTAAAATGTGTCATTGAAATATGTAATGCTGTTATCATCCTACATGTTCATTGTCATTGTCCCCTTTCAAAAGCTTATCCATCCTGACAATGAGCACAGTGCCAGTAAACTAAAGCAGGGGTTGAACCAAGATGATCATCAGAGGAGAGGCAATACTAGGCATACTGTAGTGTAAGAAAAAATCAGCCAAGAAGGACGCTACACTCATTAACATCTACAAAAAGTTCATTATCATTTCAAAATAGAAATCAAACATATTATAAAACAAGTGCAAATTGCTTGTTTTATGTTAAAAAGCTTGAAATAATTAAAAGAAACTAAACCAATCTCATGAACTTTCAAATAATCAAGAAGGAGATAGAATAGAATAGAATAGAATGAGCTTTTATTACCAAGTATGCTTGCACATACAATGAATTTTGCATGGTGACAGAAGCTCCCATACACAACAAACAAACAAACAATACAGCCACAATTTAAAAAAAAAGT
>JAOYSI010010691.1:0-78681 GCA_025775065.1 Hiodon alosoides
CGCTAGAGGTGAAATTCTTGGACCGGCGCAAGACGGACGAAAGCGAAAGCATTTGCCAAGAATGTTTTCATTAATCATGGTATTTTAGCATTGGGTGAAGAAAGCAACTTTACAAAAAAAAATCCATATGGTGTTTAATCTGCGTAGCTTGTTTCGCTATCTTGGTATAATAGAAGCTACTGAATGTCACGCAAGCACAGCCCGCCCCACCCCGTGATCGAACCCATTGGTTCCCCCACTTGCATTCCCCGCTACGGCACCAGTCAAATCCGCCCCCCATCCCTCTTTAAGTCCCAACTGCACCCAGGGGACACAACAACGTGTGAATGAACTGCAAGGTTGAAAAGAACGTAAACCCAGCTGCAGCTTGCTTACAGGTTCTGACACGTTTTTACACAAAGCCAGGGTGAATGAGTGGCACAAACATCATTTCCCCAGAAGAATTAAGTAAACAGGGAGTGCTTTAGATGTATAAAAAATTAAATCAATTTTGACAGCAAAAGAGAACCACTGAATTTTAATGAGGAAAACCACACTACACACGAATGTGCTAACACACACATAACGCAAATAGTTATTCACAGTTGATCTTCCCCGAGGGAAACTCACTTCTCCCTTTGACCCTGTCTTCCTGCTCAAGGCTCTGGTGGGGAAGTTCCTGGGCAGTTTGCAGCCCCTGGCTCAAGATATAACCCGATTAATCTTGCCATTGTGGATTCTGCCTGTGAAACTTCTGGTTTCCAAGTTATGGTCTAGGGAATCCTGTCACATGCATGGCTAAGAAGAGATTGTCTGAGATGACTGGGAAGACAAGTGGCATTTTAGTGTTTGGGGAGAAAAAACAAACAAAACCTTGTAGCACTCAGGGGTGTACCTGTTCCGAGAAAGGCTGGAGACTGGCTGGGAGAGGGTGTATACTTGGTTTTTAACCAAGTTAACAAAACCAGAAAATAGGCAGATACTCAAAAGAAATCACCCACAAAAAATAAATCAAAATAAAAAGATACCAAAATAAAACATACTGACAAACATTTAACTTACATAATAAAACCCTAAAAAACCCACAGACTGAACCTGAACAATCTGAACCTTCTTTTCCAAAAAAACCTTCTCCCCAATGATGGCATTGTTCCATGTCACCTGAACACCAGCATTGTTGTCTAGTCCCCTCCCTCTCTCTGGTCTCTTTAAATGAACTTGAGTAAGGTGTTTCCCCCGTATTGTTAATCGGATGGGCTGGAAATCTGAGTTGCTATGAAAAAACACACCTTCGAACTGACATGACCTAAGTCAAATATAGGAAAAGCCTGTGATTCACGTCATCAGCATGAATCATAATGAGTTGTTTGAGATACCCCTTGGTGGGTCATAACCTGCATATTGACTCATATTACTGAATTACAAGCAGTTCATTTAAATTTTGTTGTATTTGATTTTTTATTTTAAAACACTGAAACTTAAAATCAATTATTATAAGATGACAGTGGTTTTATGTTAGGAAATATGTTGCTTGCCTAAGTATTCAAACCTCACACATCAATATGTGCCACAGAGTACTCAATGGAATTGAGATCATGACTTTGACTGGGCCACCGTAGAACATTTAACTTTTCGTTATTGAGCCTCTCCAATGTTGCTTTGGCCTTGTGATTGGGATCATTGTCCTGCTGAAAGGGAAATTTCCCAAAGCTTTTTGGGACGGAAACAGATTCTTCTGCATTATTTACCTGTATTTTGCTCCATTCACTCTTCTTTCAGTTCTAACAAGATGCCGAGTCCCTGTTGATGAGAATCCACACAGCAAAATGGTGTGTTATAACAAGGTGCTGGAAACATTCCTTAGAGATTTTGGTCCATATCGACATGATAGCATCACACAGTGGCTGCAGATTTGTCGGCTGCGCTTCCATGATGCGTATATCCCGTTCCACCACACCCCAAAGGTGCTCTATTGGATTGAGATCTGGTGACTGTGGAGGCCATTTGAGTTCAGTGAACTCATTGTCATGTTCAAGAAACCAGGTTGAGATGATGTGAGCTTTGTGACATGGCGTGTTATCCTGCTGGAAGTAGCCATTAGAAGATGTGGTCATAAAGGGATGGACATGGTCAGCAACAATACTCAGGTAGGCCGTGGCATTTAAATGATGCTCAATTGGCACTAAGGGGACCAAAGTATGCCAAGAAAATATCCCCCACACCATTACACCACCATCACTAGTCTGAACAGTTAATAAAAGGCAGGATGGATCCATGCTTTCATGTTATTTTTTTAGTAAGTTTTTATTGAAAAATTTGTATACAAAGTGAACAGAGAGACATTGAAAAGCATTGAATTTCCCTCACCTCACGGGGGGTCAAAGAAGTTATGTGGCATATTTTGAAGTGAATAAACTGGTGATCCGCATCCCAGTCTCTAGACCCTCCCCCTTGCACTATATCAAGGGGAGGCAGGGGAATGTGCTTTCATATTGTTTACGCCAGATTCTAAGGAATGGCACCCGGTGTGGTCTTCTGCTGCTGTTGCCCATCTGCTTCAAGGTTCTATGTGTTGTACGTTCAGAGATGCTCTTCTACATACCTTGGTTGTAACGAGTGGTTGTTTGAGTTACTGTTGCCTTTCTATCAGCTCGAACCAGTCTGCCCATTCTCCTCTGACCTCTGCCATCGACAAGGCATTTTCACCCTGAGAACTGCCGCTCACTGGATATTTTCTCTTTTTCAGACCATTCTCTGTAAACCCTAGAGATCGTTGTGCATGAAAATCCCAGTAGATCAGCAGTTTCTGAAATACTCAAACCAGCCCGTCTGGCACCAACAACCAAGCCACGTTCAAAGTAACTTAAATCACCTTTCTTCCCCCTTCTGATACTTGGTTTGAAATTCAGTAGATGGTTTTGACCATGTCTACATGTCTAATTACATTGAGCTGCTGCCACGTGATCGGTTAATTAGATATTTGCGTTAATGAGCAGTTGAAGAGGTGTACCTAATAAAGTGGCCGGTGAGTGTATATTTTCATTGCATCGTTTGGCCGCCCTCTACTGGATTGCTTGTAGACTGGTCTAGATCTGTCATGAGGTACGGTTTCTGTCAGCCTATGGTTACGAAAAGATTTGTTCAATAACAATTAGCTTTAATTAATTAAAGCTTTAATTTCTCCAGAAAACCCTCCCAAGTGTACCTTGTGTGGAAATGACCCACAAATCATTTACCTGCACACAATTTGCAGGTTTTTCTGTACAGAGCACTATCTATGCCAAATTGCATATTTAGTGCAGCTATGGTGAGTTTAGGTTAGGGTTAGTGGGGGAATAAATTCACCACATTGCTCAGACTCAGTAGGATTGGGAACTCATAGTTTTTTATTTTTAGTTTATACAATAATTTTATCGTTTGCAGTAATCGTGTTTAAATAAATAGTTCATATAGATAATTTAAAGAACAGACAATAAAATCGTACAAAAAGATATAGTTATATAATAATGAATTGTTTTCATCCTTTGTTAATTGAATGCAAGGTCTTAAATGTTATGTTCATTGCAACTCAGCACACACACCACACTGAAGTAATTCAATCTGTACAATTCTTGAATACATCATTTAGCTATCAATTAGGCTACTGTTATCAATACAAGATTTGCTTTTGATTGTTATATTATAAGTGGATCACAAAGTTGTTGCACATTTCATGTCACTTTCGGATTTAACCCCATTTAAAACTGTATTTTAAGCAGTTGTTACAAGCGTATTTCTTCTGTCTAGTTACCAATCAGTTGAGGGACTTTTGATTTGAATAAAAAACCAGAAGTCCTGTTGTTACTAAAAGAACGAAGCTTGCTAGCGTCGGTGTTGTCGTTCCTACCAAGGTCTGCCGAATTACCCTTCGCAATGCATTATGGTTGGAAATGGATGACGCCAGTAAGCACGGCCCATCGAAGTTGAAGTCTTCAGTTTTATTGAAACACATATGTTTTAGACATTGTCTGAACTACAATTCCCATAGTAACCATTGGAAGTAGCTGTGAGGCATATGGCTTCTACTTTGGTAAATCGGTGGCGACGGTGAAGGCGACGAATGTAAGCAATCTTTTTAGGAAGTCATGTGGCTACACATATGTTTAACTAGTATGATATCAACGTATATTAGCGCCTCTTCGATGTTAAAATAAATATTGTAGCCACTAAGTGTATCGTTTGACATTTACTTAGACATCGTTAGACATCTCAGAGGAAACCGTGTGTGCTAGGTAGCTGTTGTTACAAAAATAAAGTGACATGGAATGTTATTGATTTACCCCAGCGTATCTTGCTATCATTTATTTGTTTTGTAAGACACCAGAGTCTCCCCTGAACGTGAAAATGTCTTAACAGAATTGGGTTTTTACTGAATGCTTTGATAAAAAAGAATAAAAGCATCGATCCACCCAGGTTATGAATACTGAGCACTCGGGTCTTGTTTTGGACTAAAATATCTTTATAATATGCAAAGTTCATTCCCCCCTCTCCAAACACACATTGGCGGTCACAGTCACACAATATTTTATTTTGAGAAATAAAAATGGCTGTGTTCATTGCATCATTTACAGGCTTAATTTCAAGTTATTATATATTTTTTCATTGCTGGTAGACTCTAGATGCTGACATATTGCTGTCAATCATGGATGAAGGCAGTTTGGAAGCGGCTATAGAGACCTACAATGCCCAACTTCAACAGGTGGAATCGGCGCTAGGAGCTGGTCTGGACTCATCTCAGCAGTCCGACCTATTGAAACTAAAAGATGACTTGCAGCAATTGATTGAGCTCACTGAGTCTAGCTTGGTGTCTGTGAAGAAGAGCCGACTTCTGGCCAGCCTGGAAGAAACAAATGCACCTAATGTAGGACCTGTCGGACCCGTAGCACAAAGCACTGTGGAGGGCGACCTGGATGACGAGTTTTCTGCTTTCTACTCTGAGCTCGGCGAACCCTCCCTGGAAGGACCGTCAAGCGATGTCAGCTTGCCTTTGAAACCCAACAGGACTTCCATGCCCAGCCCCACACAGAACAGAGGGTTTGAGGGAGAGGAGGATGACGAAAGTGAGGAGGAAGACAATGGCTGCGCGGACACGCTGAGTGGCATGAAGGTCCGAGCGCCGTACCGAACTTCCTGGGGAACACTGGAGTACCATAATGCAATGGTGGAGGGAGCCGAGTACTCTGAAGGGGCTGAGCCCCAGGTCAGGGTATTTTATGTCCACCCAACCCAGAAATCCATGAAACCTTGCCCTTTCTTCCTTGAGGACAAGTGCCGATTCATGGAAGACTGCAGGTATACTTTTATTCAATTTGTTGTAAATCTTCTGCATGTGCCCTGAAGGAATCCTTACAATCTTTAGTGCGTACCCCTGAATTTGAAAATATTCCTTCTTAGGTTTTCCCATGGTGAGGTGGTTTCTGTTTCTGAACTGAGGGACTTCCAGGAATCAGACCTAAGTAATCTCCAGGAAGGTTCCTCCTGTTTAGCCAGACATGAAGATGGCATCTGGTATCCAGCTAAAATAACTGGTTTGTAATTTCTTCTTTGCTTGCCCAATAACAGGATGCTATTTTTAGCCAAGCCTTACAAGTGTCATGAATACATTCTTCTTTCTCCCACTTGGGCCCAAATATAAAATATAAAGAGAATAGTGCAGACCAGGGTTTGCACGACTACTGAAGATAAAAGGAGGTTTTTAATATTAACTTCTCTCACTTTACCTGACGCAGAGCTGCACAGGTGGCAGGTAAAGAGAGCAACTGCTGCCACTGCTTTCCCGTGGTCATTAAAATATTGTTCTAGTTAGTTTGTTCTGATATTTTGGAGGGTGACATCTGATTGGCTGTAGTTTTAAGCCTATTAAAGGCTTGGAGAGGCGGGCTTTAGAAAAAAGTGATATAGGTAAGCGTTGTGTTCTCTTGGTTTTATCTCTGACTGAATTAGCCGTTGAGCTTCTCAATAGCTACTTATCACAGCCATCACCAACATGTTTCCATTGTAATAAATAATACAACCAGATTTACTGCCTAACTAAAACGGGAGACCTCTTGTCCCATACTGAAAACATTTTTTTTTTTTTTTCCCAAGAGAACCGATTCTTAGGTTACAAGTTATCAGGCAAGGCAATACCCATAATAGCACAGACGGAGAAGAATTTCTCACCTGCTCCATCTCCCTGTCTGTATTGCACTCATTCAGTGCCGTCTTCTCCCTGTTTTCTGTGGAGTTGACATTTAGAAGCATTAAAATGTTTACATTTTGTAAACGGTGAAGTGGTAGTCATGTGATCTACATTAAATTGATTGCATCTTTTAGCATGGGTCAGTACTTCTAATTGTCGACTTATAAATTGTTAGATGGTGCGAGCCATAGTACACTTTACCGCCAGATGCCATTGTTTTATGTGTCTTGTTGATTCATTTCAGAAATTTACTGCACAAAAATCAGTCAGTTTGGATTTTTTTCTGTTTAGATATTGACAACGGATACTACACAGTCAAATTTGACTCACTTCTCCAAAAGGATTTGGTGGTAGAGGCTGACGGTGTCATTCCACCATTGAGGGAAGATGATTCAAGTTCTTCGGAGTCTGACAGCGATGATATGGAATATTCAGCCTTTGCTAAAGGTAACGTTCTTTGTTTCTAGAGGTGCAGTTGTCTGTCTGGATTCATCATTTTGCCTCATTAAGACGGTCTTAGGTCTGTAGCAGCAATTGCTACAAGGGTTTACCAGTTATCATCTGTATAGTGAATTCTGGAATGTGTTCCTGTTGTTTTTTTCTTTTCTTTACCCTGACAGTTGTAGATTCTACAGAAACGGAAGAATGGGCATCGTCCTGTAGCTCTGGATTTGGTGGCTGGGAGGTGCATACACGAGGCATTGGTTCCAAACTAATGGCCAAAATGGGCTATGAATTTGGAAAAGGTAAGGTAAATAATTGGCTTAGCGGTATCATGTTCATGGAAACAAAAAGCTTTATTTCTCCCCCTTCAATACAGTTCTGTGTTGTGCAGTGGTTCTGTGATCAGGCAATGTTGAACTCAATGATGTGGGTTTTCTCTGGTGTCCACTTTTTAGGCCTGGGGAGGAATGCGGAGGGCCGGGTGGAGCCAGTGCTAGCCGTGCTTTTGCCCAAAGGGAAGTCCCTGGACCAGTGCACAGAGATCCTACAGAAGAAGACACAGCGAAAGGGTGGGACCGTTTCTGCCGGGGGGCACAGGAAAAGGGGCAGGAAGGGGACGGGGGCATCTCGGGGCCGCGCAGACGTGTTTGACTTTCTGAACCGCAAGCTCGGTGACAGGGCTGGGGAAGCCTCCGCGGACGGAACAGCTCCCGCCTCGCAGAGGAACAGCAAGGAGGTCTACAGGGGCGGGGAGAGCACCAAGCGCTCCCTGAACGTCAGACTGTTCCAGGCCACCGAGAGGGTGGCCCAGACAGAGAGGGAGATTCACAGGCTTACCGAGTCGCTGAGCAGGCAAGCAGGCAGGTGGGTGGAGACCTTCCTCTTCCTTTTAGCTTTCTGCAGCTTCCTTTTAATTTTTAATAAACGTGGAATGGTTAGTGAGAGTAATATGTCAAATTAAAACCAAATTTGTAGATGAATTACCTAGAGGCCTTAATTAAGCTAAAGGAGTACAAACAAATTAGGGGTGTGAACGTTTTTTGTTGCAGATCTATTGCCTTGCAAGATTTAAGGCAAATTTAAGGATTTTAAGGGACAAAGTTGTTGAGCAAAGTGTTGTCCCAACTGCAATGGGATAAAAATGTCAATGTACTGTTTTTCCCCCACATAGTGGCAGCAGAGAGCTGGTTTCGTTCTTGTTGAATTTATAGACGAGAAATTGAAACCAAGGGCAGTTGAATGCTGTGTAGTTTGTTGGGGAAAAAAACTGAGTAAGAGAAAGTAAGGTATATTTAAGGTATATGTATTGCTTATAAAATAAAAATTTAGTTTAAAACATGCTTTTTTGTGTTATTGCTGCTTTAAAACTATATCTAACTAAATCTATCTATAAAGCTGTTCTATACTGGCATAAAATTACGCTCGTAGAAGCAGGAATCTCAGAACCATTCACCGTTGTGTAATGAAAGTCATTCTTTTCTATGGCAAAAATCCAGGCCTTCCATGCTAAGTGGCATGCAGAGCCTAAAAAGAGCTCTCAGAGATTTCAAATAAAAAAACTGAACTGTTTTCTCAGTTCCACGGTCCGTCCAATTACCACGTGTCGCCAACCTCAAGGAAGCAGACTGCCCTACTTCCTTAAGTGTGAGTGAGTGAAATCAGTTGGTTTGTATGGTTTGTTTTCATTGGTGTTATATTCCCAGAGATAAAGCGATGGTGAGCCGCCTGGAGGAGAAGCTCTCCGCTGCCAGGAGGCAGTTGTTGCAGCTGAAGGCCCAGGAGCGTAGCGTCCAGACCGAGCGGAGGAAGGCTGACACTCACAAGAAAATGACCGAGTTTTGACTGTCCCTTCTCCGCTTCTTTCACTGTTGCGTATTTACGTTCATCAATCTGATGGGTTTTTTTTTAAGTTGGGGTGGGGAAACACAATTGTCAGGTTAATAAAGTGACCTAATTGTTTCGAACATAATTCTTTAATTTGGCCATTTTTTTTTCCAGGTAACACAGATAATGGTTTTAGATGAGATGCAAAGGTTGGTTGGGGCGTTTCGATAAGTGGTGAAATCCAGACTTGTGTATGTGTATAACCTCTTCAGACTTTCATCCTTCACTTTCTATAAAAAAATCTTGCTAGAAACGATTAACTACTGGGCATTTAGAAAAGGCGTATGTGTTGTAGATCTGTTGGGCCTGCAAAACAGGTCACGTGGTTTGATGTAGCTTTTGTTTGTTTAATATCCAATGTTTTATAAGAGCTCTTAAAGATTTGAAAACATTCTACGTGTATATTCAACACGAATATATATTTTTATTAGAATTTAGTAGGTTATACAAATGTGGTAGCGTTAAAAATTGCACACTGGCAATAAACGGTATATGAATGTCTCAAGCAACGTCCTTCAAGTGATTGACCAAATTATTTTTAAAATGGTGCTGGGGTTTTTAAATTCTAATTTCTATTTCTTCTTTTGAAAACAGTGTTGCAAAGATTTGGATGATGTTTTATTCATCACAGCTGTAGATTTTCATGTTATCGATCATCTTCCGCCTACCCTAACAACTTTTAGAATCGTAGACCTTAAGAGATTGAGCTCAGCAATTTCAGTCCACTTGTTACGGAGAGAGTAAGGCTATAGTTCAATGATTTCATTCGAGTCAATAATTTTTACTCTCCCACAAGCAACGTCTCCATACTGTCTGGAAGAGAAACATGATATCAGTTTGTTCCGTAAATTGACTCACAACTCATGAAACACATGAAAAATGCCTCATTACCATGGCACAACCTCTAATTGTGTCTGACCTCATCATAAAGAGGTTTACTGATGAACAGGTTTAAGCGGGTCAACAAAGGGTGCGCAAGGCTTTTGTCGGGGGACGGATTTTCCCTGTGCTTTGCCGCCACTCGACAACTGCGAGGTGATAAAGGAAGCTCTTCTGCTGGTCAGCGTTTCCATTAATTACACGTCTTCTGCACTCCCTGCATTTATTACAGGTATCACAAAAGGCCATCTCATCCCTTGTGCAAGTCGCCAGTTCCTTTAATTGTAAAAGGTCTAATATTTAGTTTCTTTTAATTTCTGTATAGGAAGTCATGTCTTCTGTTCTGTCTCAATGTGTTTAAAACATCATTACTATAATAATTATACAAACATCCAATCCAATTTAATAGCAGCTCAGATTGTCTGTGACTTACATTTTTGTGGCTTTACATTAAACCTGAGGTGCGACATGAGGGTTTATATAGCCACCCATTCAAGACAAAAAACTTTTTGTCTAACTTTTTTATTTTTAAAATGTGTAAGCTGTAGAGGGGTCCTTTACTAAAAAAAAAAACGTTAGCTTCTTCGCTGTTTCTTGAGTGGCAGGTATACTGGGAAATAATCAGTTCACCCTGCGTGAAGCTGTGTTGTCATGGTGTTTGTCCTTGCGTATGAATTGGCCTCGTTTGAGAAACAGCCCAGTGACTGAGCGCGGTGGGGAGGCAGTGTCTACAAGCACACAGGGTCTGGTAATGTCCTTTTCCTTGCCACGGTAGAATCAGAGGGCCAGCAGTCAACATCACCACTGGGTTGCCACATTCCTGCAAAGAATGGCACTGACTCTTTGACTCAGTCAGCGTTGAGGGTCCGTAGGGCCAGGTCTACCACCATTACCTTCAGTGGGTGACGGAGACATACAAAAGGTAATAAGCACTACTGAGATAAAATAGTGCCCTAATGTGTATTATTATTACAATTGCACTTCTATAGTTGTGTATGTTGACTCTTTTAAATGGAATCGCTGTTTCAGGTGAGAATAGCCTGTAACTTGTTTAATGGCCATTGGAAGGGGTGCTGACACATAGGGGGGAGGAGAATAAACATTTAAGGAGCTGTATACCAACTTTTGGGCCACATTGCATATTTTTTTATACAAATTAGATTTTGCCAGAAAAGGCAAATGCCATTTAGTATTACAGAAAAGCAAGAAGTGCATGTAGAAGTCAAGAGCAATATACAAAATACTGGTGGTGTAACTATTTCATTGAAAATATTTGAATCACTGAATAGTTAATTTAAACCAAGTTACAGATGCATATATACAGATGTATATATTTGTGATACACTCTCCCCGGCATGCTATGTTATGGTTGGATTCCAAATCCATTCCAAAGAAAATGTAGTAAGTGGCTTATTACACCATCATAAATCATAAATTAGCTAGATAGGTGGTTTGACCTATATGTCATGGGTGAATGTATCACTGTACATTGGATAAGCTTTCTCTCTCCTTTTTTAAACGTCAAAATGTTTGATAGTAACTACATGCACATAAATTAGTGAAGGAAACAAAAGTAGAATAATTACACCACACGGAATGGAAGGTTATACATACATGTATAAAAAGACCAATGTCTTTATAAGCAGCTACCTATATAAACCAGTTAGTATGTTCATATTTCCAAAAGACTTCTGATTTTACATATAATATTTATACTGTATATAGTAGACTGTATAGATATGGTAAACATACTTCATCCTTAATACCTCAATAAATATTTCCACAATGTGATTGTTTTGTTGTTTTTTTCTCTCTGCATCAATGAATCTTTCTTTACCAAGGCTGTATAAATACATTTGCAGTCCCTAACGGAAACTGTACAAAGCCTGGGGATAAGTATGAAACTCTAGGTGCTGTAGAAGTGAATTTAAATAACTTTATTGTGGTCTCCAACTCTTTCCAAATGCTTCCCCCTTCAACCTTTTTGGGTAGAAGGACTGTGTTTCAAAATTACCACTGAGCTATAGTTTGCACAATTATTCCATTATGTTATTTATACAATTTCAAATGACCATATTTGAATAACAATATTCTTTACCTGGTTATTACATTCTGTATTAAGCAGAACTAATATCACAATAATAAGCAACATCCATCATTAAACAAATCGGCAATTTGTCATATCTACCGATGTAATTACAATGCAACTATAGTGTAATTACTATAGTACACGTTTTTTTAAATACTTTTACTAATGTGGTTAATGCTGATGTGTAATAACCACTGCCCAGCTGCAAAGCCTGACATAAAGCAATATTAAACCCCAAAACCATTTGTAACAGACCCATACCTGTAATGATGTTTAATAACACAGGCAGTACAGGACAAAACAAGATTAACTAATAACAACGGTGGCGTTCTGCTATTCAGCTGCAGTGTATTCAAGGTCTGGGAAATTAATCCATATTGGTCAAAACATTAAAGTGATTCCAGAAAATGAGCATAGCAGGACCCATGGGGAAGCATATACATATCAATGTTTCATTTAAAAAGTCTCCCTAAATAAGTTCCTTTGGGTTCATTCTTTATATCGTTGTAAGTCAATGGAGTCTCTGGAGCGCCTGAAGAATATCATTAGGGAAGCCTATTGTTTCTGTCTGTTTTATTGATATTATCATTCTCCTCCCCGATTATGCTCAATAACTTAAAAACCACATGGTAAAAAATTTGCACACGGACTCTCATGTGCACCCACTTCTCAGAGACAAAGACTGACCATAGGGGGGTGCTTTAGGAAAAAAAGGACACTAAAAAAATTTGCTAATGCCACCCCGCGTGACGTAAATGTATGAAACTTGGTAAACATGTCTAAAGGCTCATAATGAACAAAAACGTCTGTAGACTTTAAATGAAGTCCACCTAGATTTTGTTTTAGAACACAAATTTTGTGAAACCTACAAAAAGTTACTCAAAATGCAGCAGAGGGCTGATTGACTTGAATTATGGCACACATATGTAGGATACATGTCTGCTTATAGGGTGATAAGGAATAAGACTTCTGATGTAAGAAAAAATATATATTAATTAAAATTACACAAATATGTATTACTTCAAGTTCATGTCTACACAACTCTTTGTTACGCATCATATGGACTTGAAAATGATTGTACATGTGGCTTACAGCCCCAAGAGACACTGGGTCCAGTTTGAGGTTGATATCGTGAAATATGTGGAAATGACATGAATGAATGATGAAAAAGAAAAAGATTCCCCTAAAATCACTCGTTGCTCCGACTGACTTAATATTTGGTACAATGATGACATTAAAAATGATTGCCATTGCTACCCTGTGTGACATAAATGTATGAAACTTGGTATTCATATGTAATGGATCAAAATGGACAAAAAAGTTTCTTGAACCCATAAAGTCAGTTTA
This sequence comes from Hiodon alosoides, assembly GCA_025775065.1. NCBI lineage: Eukaryota > Metazoa > Chordata > Actinopteri > Hiodontiformes > Hiodontidae > Hiodon > Hiodon alosoides. The sequence goes on from JAOYSI010010691.1 coordinate 12,843, forward strand.
ATTCGATTTTTTTGATAGAATTGAAAACTGGTTAAACCTATAAATAGCTACTGACAATGCAACATACGTCCGATTAACTTGATTTTTGACACAAATGTGTAGGATAGAAACCTCATTATATGGTGATAAAGACTTCTGATATTAGAGAAAGAAGATTTTAACACATAATTAAGCAAATTTTTCTTGTGGAAATGACAGGTGATAGTAAAATAAAATTTTAAAAGTTCCCCTAAAATCACCCGATGAGCCAAGTGGCTTATTATTTGGTAAAATGGTCTGGGGTATATGTCTCCCAATATGGTATTAAGGAATAACATTTTCAATGTAAAACAACAGAGATATTCACAGGTAAATTTTGGAATGTTGTATTTGTCTGATCACTTATTTTTTACCCTCTGGCGAGCAAGGCACTGTGGGTTAAATGCTAGCTTTGTTCGAAAGTTAGTTTCGTCGGGCACGGAAAGTTTATAGAGTCAGATAGGCTTCCAAACAGCTGTTGGATGTGGGTCAATGTGACTCTGTGACCATGATGGACGATGGGAGGAGGAGGATGAGGAGGTGGAGGAACCCGCCCATTGCCCAAACTATATTTTCCTTTTATGTGTCTTTGAATAATACCCATTGTTCCAGCTAGTTAACTTTGTTGTCCAGCAGGTTTTTATCAGACAATTGTGTCTTTCGAAGGAATTAATCATTTATACACCATCATTATGATTTTGTTGTAATTGAGTTTTTTTTTTGTATTATATTTTTACTCTGTCATTAATCATACCCTCTTGCTGGTATTGTTCTAATGTCTGTTGTGTATTTTGCTAATGCATTGTGTAATCCGTTATTTCTATTCTATAACTTTTTTTCTGTTGTACCCTGCTTGAATTGTTTTACTACAATGATCCAGCAGTATGAAAATTAAATAAATGAACACTAATCAGTGGAATATGCCTCACAAAAGCTATATTTCCAGGTAGGTTTCTCCACTGTTGGCTTTTTTTTTCCGGCAGCCATCCAGAATATTTAATATCCCATCAATATCCATTCGTTCTGCTTATTTGAATATTAAATAATACAAGAAACAAATCAATAAATCAAACCAATGAAAAATGCGTTTTTTTGTAACGCCTGCTGACAATACAAATGAACAATCACCCAGCGTTTTTAGATTTTTAGATTTAAATTAACATTTAGGCGAACTTGGAAGCAGTACAGTAGTTAATAGTTTATACCGGGTGAATGAGCCAAAATCACTAAGAAAGGGAATGGTTATTTATGGCCTTTTGGTCAGATTAAAAATTTACATCTTTCAGGGAATGAAATAAAATTCCAACAGGAAAAGTTTGTGTTTCTGCATTGACCTTAAATCAATAAGTCAGAAAACCCTTTAGGCAAACAACAATACATTACATCATACATCCACATGAAGCAAAACTCCAAAATCATATTTAAAATGAAAAACTCTACCATATTGTCTTTTGGAAGAGAACTAAATAATGAATCCATCCGTTGCACTTGAATGTTCCATCCAGCCTGTTTCTGTGTGGTCTAAATCATCCCGGCCAGCCAGGGTGGAAGGAAGAGTCCTACAGTTCCCAGAATGCACACCATTATGAACATCCACAGAAATATCCTGTCTATGACCATCGCCACATACTTCCAGTCTTCCTTCACCTGAGAGGGGAGTAAACACGTGACTTTGTGTAATTACCATAAATATGGTTCCCTGAAAAATAAATATTAGCTATCGCTAATGGGTCAGAATTGCCAAATCTTGTGAGAATGCTTTGTGCCTTGTGAGATCTTGGTGCTATGACAGTTCTGTCTATTTATTTTTCTGATCACTGTGGCACCGCAGCAACTGCAAAGACTGATGGGTAATATTTCTTTTTCAGGGAACAACAATCAGAACAAATTCCCTTTCAAATTTTACCCATTAACCATCACTAATGGGTAAGTATACCGTGAGGACATACTGTCGTGAGGATTTGAAAGCTGCGTAGTACAAATCAAATGACCGAGCCGGCACCTTTCAGAGGCTGAATGGTTCGTATTTTGTATGGTTCATATTTTGTATTTGAAATGGAACATGTTTGTAGGCTAATTTGTAGGTCTTTCAGTTTCTCTAAACTGCCTTGCCATTTACATTTTTAATGCAACTTTTTACATGAGTATATTTAATCAGGAATTGTTAAAAGTGATTAGATTAACTGGATTGATATGATAAATGTACATTTCACGTACATTTTCATGTAACACCACAAGATGCATGGTTTGCCCCAATATGAAATACAGAATAGAAAACCCTGCCACTGATTATTCGTTTTCAAATGTCAGCAGGCAATCAATGAGATCATCCAAGATCAGATGATTTCAGATTACTATGTTTTAAGAGCATTGGCTCATGCAGGGCCTATATATATACCACAAAGAGGCTCCTAGTGGAGATAATTTTACTGTTGAGAAAGCAAGATATGAGTCATTAATAAAACATAGAGTCTGACTGTGACCTTAAGGAATGAAAGATTACACTTCTTGCTTACCGAAAAGTCAGCATCATCTGCCCTCAGGTGGTCTGCAATGTACTGGATGCCTTCGATGGCCAGCTTCATGGACGGAGATATTGTCAGTAGAGGCTGCTCCACGCCACCAAGCCCCCAGGAGGACCTGGCAGAGAAGGCAGCAAACTCAGGCAGAGTCTGACACCCACACTGGGCCAGGCTGCCACAAGAGGTCTCCTGCTGGAAGGATGGAGATCTGTCGTCATGCCCGCTGTTCTGGCTGTTACTCAGTGAGGAAACCTCATGCAGACAACAGTACTGAATGCTCCGGGAGCGGCACTGGGAGGTGCCCTTGGGTAACTCCTGCTCGGCAAGTGAGTTCTGGACACTGAACGAGCGAGGTTGAAGGGTGGTGCTGGGCTCCTCCAGGGAAAAGGGGTGCTGGGAGGAAGGTGGGGCTTCCTCTGGGAGGATGGAGCCCTGGCTGGAAGGAGACCTGCACAGCAGCTGCATCTTAGACGAGGGATGGCCCTCCAAGGTGTGACCCTGGGATGGAGTGGAGGAAGGAGCCAATAAGTCTGGGCTGTTGCAGGTCGTGTCAGCAGAGGTTGGCTGCAGCTCAGTCCTGGGCCAGAGGGGCAGGGAGCTCCGTTTCTTGTGCATCATCTCAATAAGCTTCTTACAATTTTCCTTGACCGCTGAGGGCCTCTTCATGCACAGGAAGCGTGGAACCAAGTCCAAGAAGACCCTCCTGACCCAGTGGGGCATGGAGTGCGTGCGGGGTGACCGGTGGTGGACATTGAGCACAAAGACAGTGATGATGATGGACAGGGTGACAAAGATCATGGTGAAGAGCAGGTACTCCCCAATGAGGGGGATGACCAGGGATGTGGAGGGGATGATCTCTGTGATGAGGAGGAGGAAGACAGTAAGGGAGAGCAAGACAGAGATGCAGAGGGTAATCTTCTCCCCGCACTCTGAAGGCAAGTAGAAGACGAGCACGGTCAGGCAGGATATCAGCAGGCAAGGGATGATCAGGTTGATTGTGTAGAACAGAGGCAGTCTCCTGATGATAAACGAGTATGTGATGTCTGGGTAGATCTCAGTGCAGCACTCATACTTCTTGATGTTGTAGTTCCCCACTGCGTTCACAATGACCCATTCCCCACTCTCCCAGTAGTCCATTTGGTCTACATTTCTGGACATGCTCACCAGGTCAATCTTGGCCCTGTCATAGGTCCATGAGCCAAATTTCATGGTGCAGTTCTGCTGGTCAAAGGGAAAGAAGGTAACGTCGATGCTACAGGAGCTCTTGTAGATGGCAGGGGGCATCCACTTGATCCTGCCATCGTGAAACAGCTGTGCCTTAGTCAGATGCGTCACAGCAAAGTCCCCGTCAGCGCTAAAGAAAAACAAACATGCCATTCTCCACACAGGCTCTTTTCACTGCCACAGAAATCACATGTCAAAGTAGGTGTTGCACTCTTAAGGGAGTATGCTTGACATTAGTCATTGTCTATGTTTCATTTACAATTGATTTAGAAACCCTACACAGCTATCAGTTTCCTTTTTGAGGGATTTTTCAGGAACTGGAAAGACAAGACCTGGAATGCATTCTTCATGACATCAAATGATCACTATGTGCAGAATCACAGGCTACTTCATATTTTAAAATCACAAATGCTTTACTCAAAACCATGATGAATTGCGAAGGAAAAGAGGATTTAATGGAAGAAATACTGGTGTGAAATTTTTTCTCAGACAATAATTATATTTGTAATTACATTTGATAAAGCAACAGTCTATGTTAGACAGACGGTTTCATTTCAAATTCAAAAGAAAATTTGAAGTCACTCCTCTCCAAAAAAGATTCGTAGGAAGTTCTGCATGTTTCTGTTACAATCGAGGGAAAGGGTCTGGAAATCAAAATTATCAAATAGTGAAAATCCCAACATGGTAATTACCCAAAGCATACCTTTAGGTAAATATTGTAGAATAAATGGTAATGTGGTGGTCATAAAATATTTTTTATTGACAATTTCAATTTTCAGGTTGTTATCAGTATCAATCAATATTTTTTTTAATCATCGGTCACTTTGATTCAATCTAAATGGTGACGTGGGAAGGTTTACATTTTTTTGAAGGGTAAGTATATGATGCACTTCTTTATCTTCACAGATTTTTTTTTGTAAGAATGTCATTGGAATTTTTCCTTCTCATGCAAGTTCCATGCCATCCCTCCAACCTATTCTCCAAAAATATCTCTGGGGAGTCACAAGAGTAATGATCGCAATATTTCTTATAAAGGCATACTTATTATAAAGGACAATGTCTGGCCTCCAGATGAGCTCTGACGGGATGCGGATGGAAGTGACATTCTCATACTCTTCAGGGTTCCATCGAAGTTTGTAATCATTCCACTCCTGTTGAAATAAGAGCAGCAACATCACAGTTGTGCAAATGTTGATGATAGAGCCAAGTGCAGCCACAGGATACAGCGTGGGGCGTCTGCGACTGCAAATGTTCTTTCTTCAAAGACCTACTTGTTTCACCCAGACGTTGGTGGTCATCATTTGATTCTTCTCATCCTGTTCACGAAGAAAAGACAGAATATTTCAACTGGAGGATTTTCATTGGAAACGCGTTCACTTGCATTTGGTGATGATTCAATTTACTGCACCTAATATTTTATTGTTGATATGTCTTTTGAAGCGTGTGTATATGAAAAAAATCTAATCAGTAGTGAACAAGTGTTTTTTAAAAGGTCCTTTAATTTAGTCGATATAACAGCTCACAAATTGCAAGCTTCACATTTATTAGAACTGAGAACTCATTCAAGTTTTTTTTTATTGTTTTGTGTAACAAAACAAAAACTGTGGTTTAACAAATTTAATGGGAAAAGACATCCTCTGAAGAAAATGTACATTTGGCACTGGGCACAATATTTTGATGTGTGTGAATGCAGTTCACAAAAACTCTCACCACTCCAGATTTCAATTAGAAAATATGTTTTTGCCTGTTTACATGAACATTTTGGGAGGTGCTAGAAATTTGTTCCATTACTCCATCCTGCAAAACACGACAGGAGACTAAGACACCCATCCACTTAGTGTGTGAAAAGCTATAAAAAAGGGAGCCGAGGGCGGCCTTGAGGGACAGGATAAGTAGAGAGGAGGAAGTGCATGCTGTGGATTCAGAAGCACAAGTCTTCTGTGGGTTTTGAATAGTCATGCCTGAACAGAGACATTTTTGTTCTCACAAACAAAGGCCCAGCACACAGAGCCAACCCAGTGAGAAAGCTTCACTCTCATTGTAATGACGGTAGATGATCTGATTAAAAGAACCTGTAAGGTAATTCCATTCTTCCCACATTTAATATGAGCGGTCACTAAGGTTTCCCTTGTAGATAAATTCCTAATCATAGCACCTAGTAATTGACCCCTGGTAGTGAACTTAACCTTGAACCCGCTCTGAGAAATTATTTCTTTCTTTTTGCTTTTTATTTCTGTACACACTGAAATGCTGCCACAAACCTAAGTAATATCTATCAGTGAGTCTGATTTCCCTCAATGGGCTTATGTTTCTGACTGGTTTACAATGGGTCATTCATTCAGGCATTGTTGTTTATCCAAAAAGACACCAGGGAAAAATTTCCTGACAGTTTAATCGTTTTTTTAGCATCTGCGAAGGTAATTGAAGGCAGCAACACTAATGAAACAGCCTAGTGAAGGTACAAAACTCTGTACATCAAACACCAGATGGCAAGTTTCAGGGTGCAACCGAGATTGTCCTCACCACGTCGATGAGCTGGGCGATGGACAGGCCAAAGTGCACCAGCACCACATCTGAGATATTGGGGACGGGACGGGACAGCTTGTTGTAGCGGGTGAAGAGGGCCTTCAGCAACCTCTCCTCTGCATGAGCCCGCATCGTTGAGTGGCTGCAGACTGTTAGGGAAGAGCGTGTTAAGGAAATCTCAGAGCCTGACATTACTGATGGACGCACTGCACTGTTTGGTCTCAGTCTTCTCATTACCACTGCTCAATGCTGGACCATCTGGGAATATATAAATATGCTAATGTGCCAACTTTTTTTGTTGTAAGTCATTCCATTCCTCTGCACCAGAGTTTTGAAATGTTTTTTAACCACCCAGGCTTCAGTTACAGGGCTTTTTACAATTGGGATATGGTGTTATGACTGGGAGTAATGATTATTGGGTTAAAGTAGCATGTCGGGTAGTTTGGAGCTATGCCGTTAACCATTTAAAAAACGTAATGAGCTTAATTTGCAACACACTTAAATCAACTGGGAGCCAACATAGTTCCTGAAAATAACTAATATGGGACCTGGGATCCAGCTTTAAAATAATTTGTTATGTCTGCAGTTTGGCCTACGGTTGCATATACTCCTATGGCAGTATATCGGAAGATATATTCCTAATGACATTGGACTAAAGCTGTAACAAGTGTCCTCATGGTTTCTTTATCAATACATTTTGATACCCTTGCGTTTGATCCTGGAGTTCACCTTTCCCAGAACATTTAGCACCATAGTTTCACCTGCCATGTTCTGATTCAAATTACCCCACAAAATTAATTACTGTACGTTTTGCAATTACAGCTGCACCATTACTTAAGAGAAAAACAGCTTGAACTGTTCACCTTAATTCTGGAACCAAATAAAATAGATTCTGTCTTCCCCAACTGCGGGGACAGTATTTTGCAGTATAACTACTTGCTGACCTTGATGAGTTCTGCACTCAAAGCCTGTTCTACAAATTCCTCATTATATGCCACACATCGGCTGAGCAGAATCATCCGCGTATGAAAGCAAATGACATGAACAAGTTGATGTCATGATGTTAATATAAAAGAACAAGAGTGGTCCCTGGAGGCTTCTCCGGGGCACAAGAGCATTCATTCCCCTGCAACGGGTCATGGTCCCACCAGCATCCACTGTTTGCTCCCTATCGGATAAGTAAGAGTTTACACAATGCAACGCAAAACCCAGAGCTTACAATTTGTGCAACAATACCTCATCAATGAAAACAATTTCATATACACTATATGGAAAAAAATTATTGGGACACCTACACATTACACCTACAGGAGCTTTTATGACATCCCGGTCTAAATCCATAGGCATTAATATCGAGTTGGTCCCCCCCTTTGCAGCTATAACAGCTTCCACTCTTCTAGGAAGGCTTTCAACAAGATTTTGGTAGTGTGTCTGTTGGAATTTTTGCCCATTCTTCCAAAAGAGAAAGCTTCCACACCAAACTTATCCAACCATGGACCTTGCTTTGTGCACAGTCATGCTGGAACCGAAAAGGGCCTTCCCCAAACTGTTTCCACAAAGTTGGAAGCAGAGATTTTCCAAAATATCTTGGTAAGCTGAGGCATTAACATTTCTCTTCAGTGGAACTAAGGGGCCTAGGCCAACTTTGTGGAAAAGACTTTTCAGCCCCAGTGCACAAAGCAAGGTCCATAAAGGCATGGTTGGATGAGTTTGGTGTGGAAGAACTTGACTGGCCCACACAGAGCCCTGACCTCAGAGCCCCTTGGAGGGACCAACTTGATATTAATGCTAATGGATTTAGAATGGGATGTCATAAACCTTCCTCCAGGTGTAATGTGTAGGTGTCCCAATACTTTTGTCCATATAGTGTACAAACAACATAAAAATAAAAATAAAAACTTCCCATACAGTTATTTAAATTTTAGTGTTGAATATCACATTGGTTGCATGATCTGTAGAAGAAAGCTATGACATCATTTGACCTCCCACAACATACTGCTTTCTTGCAAATATATAGTTTTATATCTGTGTCCTGAGCAGCTCTCCATCAGGCACCACTGTCATATCAATTGAAACTTACAGAAAAAGCATCCCTTATTTACTGGCTGACTGTTGCCTAGGGAACCATTGTAAATGGTAAGAGAAAGCGTGGAATTCAACTAAGACCTGTCTGGTTGTGCTATTATTTAGATCAATTACTCTCATTTCAAGTGAGGTCAACTGAAAAATAAATCGATTCCATATCACTACCTCAGTCACATCTATTTATATGTCTTTACTGCACACTGCAGTTCAGGCATTTCATTTATATATAAATATATATGCGTTTAGTTTTTATTTCAATTTGTTGCTGGCATTTTTTAATGTAATTTTGTTTTACAAATCCTGATTCCACCCCAATTAAAGATAATGCTATGCATGAACCTGAAAAAAATAAAGTGAGCAATAAAAATAGTTTTTTAAAGAAACTTGTTCTGTTGTCTAGCACCCTCTGGTTTCTGGTGTCCACTGGGAGGAACAAATGCCCTGAAGGAAGGTGTATGTTTATTAATTCTTTGAGTTAGTCTTGCATGACTCATCACTGTGAGAAAACAGCAGGCAGTATTTTCCCTTACTTTGGATAAGTATTTTGGAGCTATTGCCCGTTATTTGACAAATAAAAATGAAATAAACCTGGCACAGAAAAATAAGAAAATGAAGAGGACTCAAATGTTTGTCTGAATCATTCACATCATTTTTGCACTTCCAAATGAACATTTTCTGTTGACTTCCTGGACAAGACCGAGTTGAAGTTCTCAAAGAAGCTTTATCTGGTGCAGACACAATTGCCACTCCCACTCCAAATCTCCTGCTCCGACAAAGCTGCCTTTTTATATCCAGTTGCCCTGTGTGGGAGAACCCAACGGCAACCACTAAGAAACATGCTAACACAGAACAACCGCGCATCAGAGCAACAGCCATTGACTTAAAACACAACCCCATTGGTCCCCCATGCTCGCTTCTGGAATATCCATTCTTTGTAGGGCGTTTGTGTCAGAGGGAAGATGTTCTCAGTGGAAGCCGGTGTGGAGAGCAGACGTCTTTGACGGCACATTTGAGGAGAGACACGGAGCCCAGATGACGAGCTGACGCCGCCCCGACCCTGGTCGCATGGTTCGTGTTCCGTTTGCCCCAGTCTAGCATGCAATTGACCCCATGTCACTTAGAGATGCAAGCAGAGAACATTGTAGAATGTCTGGGTTCTCTGGTGTTCCGTGGAGATGAATGAACTCAATTACATCCATTCCTTTTAAATGATGTATCCACTGGCTGGCATCTTAATGAGTTTTGGGAATAATTAGGGAGGATGTTACGCATAAAGGGGTGTTTTTTTCAGCAGCAGTAATTATGTTTCTGTTTAATGAATATTTAACTGTGACTCTCATATAAAATCCCCAATAAACTGCCGCTAGTGATATCAACAACAGGAAATTGCACAAATTTTTTTTTGATAGATTGGCGGGGCTATTTATTACAAAATGAAAAAGAAACTTCTGTTTTGAGGACACTGAAGGGCAATCCCACCGGTTAACGAATGAATACAGAGGAAATCTCCACCGACATATTCACCAGTCTATCAGAACTTGAGTTGTGAGAAGTTCAAGTAAAGGGAGAAATGTTCAAGTCTTGAGGATTAATATACAGATTAAAGAGATTTAGGTAGTTTAGAAGTGTTTGTTGCCATGTTAACCACTCAAATTCCCACACATCAGGTATAAAGATGTTGATATTTTGGTCAACTTTTTTTGAGGTCAAAATTTTACCAATTAATTATATCAGATGAGTCTGGATATCTGCTGTATAAAGTTCTACACCAATATCACTATTTAATAACTAGCATGATGAAACAATATTACCAGGCCTGCTTGTGATTTTAAAAATGATCAGTTTTTTTCTTTATCATTACAATCTCAGGGAAACAGTATTGCATTGTTTTGTACTATAAAGTTTATATTCAAATAAGTTATTGTTTAAGTTTTTTTAATCAGAATTTTAAATTCCAGAAGCGATCAATATAAATATTTTTAAAATATCTAAAAAAATAAAGTTTTTATCAAGTATAAATAGAATCAGGAAAGATACATATTTCAGGTAAACTAAGGTGATTTTCAGCTGGATTATTTATTTGGAGAGGTTTTGCTGAATGGTACGAAAGCATGCATAGTTGTTCTCATACCTTTCTATTTTTCACTAAATCTTTCTTAAGATATGTACGTTAACAAGTAGGGTCGATTAATAAGTTGAGAGCAAGAAATATAGCCATTATTCGCATCAAATTTTATGCGTAATTCGAAGGATATTGGCAATGGGATCAAACTAAATTCAAACTTATAAATCAGCATATAAAACATTTTTAAATGGACATAATTGTTGTTTGCATGCAATTATGTCATGTTACTAAACTACATAATCTTTGTATAAATGACTACTATTGTTGTTATAATGTATAATTTATATAATTAAAACAGATATCAAAGACAAGTAAGCAACAGATCTGATGATATATAACCATTAACCATAATGATTAAATAAAGACAGCAAGTATAGTCAAAGAAGTCTGAAGAGTAATAGAATATTGAGCCTGAAACCGTTCTTTGTATTTCTTTTAATTAATCATGTTTTATTTTATTTTTAAGTCTCCAGTTTTAAATTTTCTTCCTCATCTTCCTCATCTTCCTCAAATCTCACTTAAGTTCAAGGTTAATTTCAAAGTCCTTCAGCCTCTTGGTGCATTCATATGCCAGTATCTTTGACACTAAATTTACATTTACATCCCTCCGCAGGTATCATTTCATTGCTACGACGTTTGGTATATATATATATTTTCTTCTAGTTTTCAATGCCATAGAATAATAGCACAGGACAGAGTGTTCTAGGGAAAAACACATAAGTACGTATAAAAGACACAATTGAATTATCAGTAGGTAATTCTGCCTTTAAATACAACCAGAAATTACAATATCAAAGCCAAAGACTCTTGAAGAAGTGCAATACCCACAGTTTGCACACTAACTGTCAGTCTGATCCACTGCTGTGCAATCCGTGCCTCTCTTAACGAGACCTTCTTTCAGCTTCAGTACTAACACAAGCTTCATAGGCTTATGAAAAACTATTGGTCAGATCTGCCCATAATTACACATTTCCCCCCATTGTAGTGTTTGGAGTCACTGTAAACATACAGACATGACAATAATGACGAAACATGACTGGCAAAATGAGGACCATTAGAAATGTTCTCAATGTCTCCTACATGGTGAAAATCTAAAGCGTGTCTAATGTAAAAATGAGCCGTTTACCTGGAAAAAGTCCAAGAGTGGTAATGATGCAGAACACGTGCAGGCACTGGGTGAGTGACATTTTCACAACGCGCACGGCTTCAGTTCGCTCCCAGCTCCTGCCAACTTCTCCTTTTTTCTCCTTCTCCCTTTTTCCTCTGGTCTTCCACCTTGTGTTCCCCTGTAGTGCTGCTTCCTCAGTTGTCACTGGCTCAAGTAATTTCCCTTATAAACAGCCCCCCTCCCCCACCCCCCCAATCCCCAAACTAATTTTGCTAGAAAAAAAAAAAAAACAGGAAGTACTTTAAAGTTCTCTGCTGGCTAAAGTGGCAGTGCTTTCTGGCAAAAGCACATGTAAATGAAAGTTCTGACCCGATCGCTCTTCTGCTGCTACCGCTGCTCTTGACTCCGGATCATTCCTGCTGCGAGCGTGCTTGGAGCGTGGGGAAATTGCCTCCTTCAGTTTGTGAACTTCGTGATCACAATCTCTGTAACACAGGGAGGCTGAGGCTCTTACCCAGAGCAGCGAGTGGATATTCTCCTGCTCACCTCTGTCGTTTTCTCACTCTACCTCTCGCTTTCCTCTTCCGTGTTATCTCTCTCTTTCTCTGTATCCCTCTCTCCTATCACATTTGTGTTGCTTGCCTACTGCGATGCTGAGGTATGGAACTTCAGCTATACCGGAGAGGTGGTGTGTGTGCGTGTGTGTGTATGTGTGTGTGCTTGTGTCAGGGCAGGCAGAGAGGAAACTGGTGAAGTGTTAGACCTCACATCTAGGACGAGATGCTCTATACCCAAACAAAGAAACAAGAATAGTTGGCTGTCCTCTTACACCTCAAGATAGAACCAGGAGGACTCCCCCTCCAAATGATACAGACCCCCTTTCCTTTCATTTATCATCATCATATCTTTTTCACTTGATATTAATTCAGTTGTACAAATTAAATAAAAACGTTGTGCTATATTTACAGGTACACATGTCAAATGTGTTTTTTTCACACCCATTGTTGCTTATCGTTTGGATGCTAATAATTAGTCAAAGAAGACTACTAAAGAAAATCTAATTTCTTGCTTTAATTAGGTTTAGAGATAAAGGTTAAGCAGTTTGCAAATTTCAGTATTTCGATTGTTGTTAGACAAATACGTTACAGCGCTAGTTTGGAGTGCTAGTCTCAAATGTTTTGAAATACTGATTTAATTTATGTGGGGTTTTGACAGACATCATAATAACAATGCAAATAAAAAATCTGGCATTGAACCTGAGAAGCTGATGTGTTCTACGGAAAACATAGCATCTATCTACCCTGCAGTATTCCAATGGAGGGTATGACGTAATTACCCTTTGCAGCGTCTTTTGAAATTCAGATGTTTTTTTAGTACAATTTTTTTAGCACTTCATAGAGATTTTCAACCATACAGACTACTGAATTCCTCCATACCTTCCATATCCTTTATTGATTTTCTAGACCAAACCGTTCTGCAGCACGGATGACTAAAGTTGTGTTGGTGGAAAGATAAACTTTTTTTTTTTTATAAAGAAAACACAGGCAGAGATATATTTGGCAAAGATGCAAGACAAAATTGACCTGGAATGAAATGAAAATGTCCTCTTAGAGGTTTACTATGACTGGCAAGACTCACGCGATGGCACACTGTGTCTTCAAGTTGGAGATGGTGGATTACACAAGCCACGAGCTGGTTGTTCAATCATGTCTGTTTACACAGTGAATATATCGACCCCCTCTGCAGGTGTTATTAGCCATCTGTCCCGTCTGTCTGTCAGGAGGCTTTTTAATTAAGTCACGGGAGCTGAATCGAGTAGAGTGATTCGCCCTTTGCACTTTGCTGCTTGCTATTTCAGTATGAGTCCTAAAAGGATCACGGCTTCTCCAAGATTGCAATCTTCCGCAATGGGTTCCCATCCACACCCATCAGGTCCCGTCGCTTGTCTTTACGTGAAGGTCTGGAGAAAGGTCACAGAAACGGAACTGGTGATCCGGTGTCGGGTCCTTCTTGCACGATGCAACTTTTCATTGAAATCTTGTGATGGTGACAAGCATTGCATTCAGCGGTGCAAACGACAAAGCAAAGCAGTGCATCCCTTTGTGGGTAGAGGAGAAGACCACAGTTCTAACCACTGCTGCAGAAGTGATGAAGTGAGAGCCTTCAGGCGCATTTGTGTGGGACCATATCTTAGCTGATATGAATCAATAAGAGACAAGCCTGTTGCATAGCTCAAGGAAAAGAACCAAACCCTTAAAAACTCTGTGTAACTAATTAACTTTCCATCATGAGAATTTCAGAAGATTCCTCAAGATTTCAAACCGCTTTCATCAGAACGACATGCGTTTATATCATTTACTGGGGGGAAAAAAAGTGAGTGAAATCCATAACTGTTATGGATATTACAAAGAGTGGATGCCCAGTAAGGCTCATGGAAGAAGAAACTGCAATGCTTTTTCTTTCTCTCATTTTTAACATGAATAGAAACTGCTTTATAATGAGTAGGGATTATGCAAAGAACTTTCAGTGCTTATCTTACCTGTTAACTGTCGCAGACGTATTGACTTTCATTTAACCTTGATTCGTGTTGGAAAAAAGGTTTGTTTTTGTTTTTATGAAACTGTATCCTTGTCTTTCAGGTCATTCTCTTCACTATGGGACCGTGGAAAACGTGTTCGAACTAGAGCACTGTCATTATGACAGCTGGTGTATTTAATAAAAAAAACCCTGAGAAGAGCGGGGGCTTGGGGTGGAATAACATAACACCACCACACATGTCAACATTATTATTATTATTGTTTAGCAGTGGCTCTTTACACATAATGACTTACAACTTTAAATATCTTCCATTCCCACAACCGAAGACAGAAATTCAGTCAAGCGTCTTCCTCATGAACAACAGCAATTGGACTTGGACTGGCAACATTCTGGTAACAGAGTTTACCAAAAAAGAACAGTGCTATGCCACTCAGATGTCATGTTATATTTCATACTGGCAGGTGGAGGGGGAAGGTTGGCTGGAATTTAAATCAATACATTGCGGACAGTTCTTGTGGACTGTATGATGGTGTGACACAGCGAGTGGGATGGATAAGGGGCTAAAGAGATGTGGGAAGGAAAACCATAAACCTGAAGAATGGTGTATCTGGGTGACATTTAACAGTAGATGATTGAGGTAATACAATGCCCATGTCACATGATTTCATTAGTAATGAGTTTAGAATCCACGCAATTGGTCTTACGCCCCGCCTTGATAGACTTCCACAGAAAGCCTAAAGTCTTTGATCTCAGTAGAATAGGTAAGATGAGTCATAGTCAGCATCGCGATTGCACGAAAAGGTCAGACCAACTCTCCTTTTATCGTGGCATGCATCAAAATTCGCCCCCCATTCCTTTAGGGAGCCGCGAGGGGAGGTGAGTCCAGTCACATGCAATTAGAAGTAAAGGACACAAACAGTTCACCCAAGTTTCTTAATTCCATCAACATGAAATTAATAAAAACCCCAAAAGTTAATCCTTTTTTTTTTTTTTTGCTTTTGTCAATTTAAAATATGCTCTGAGTTGGGTTGTTCTCCAGCATATTCAGGTTTACACTTTATCCATGATCCTGGATTCTCTTTATAGAAGCAGCTGGAGTCCACTCCACCTGAGCCATGCCTGAGCCCCACTGCTGGGCAGAGCGTGTATTTACACGCCCCAGTGCCAGCACCAAGCCAACCTGAGGTAGCTCCGAGGCGTTCTGGCTAAAGCCGGGGAACGGCGGAGGGGCGTGTGCCAGGACGATGAGCCTGCAAGGCGTGTGCCACCTGTCACGGGGAGCGGAGGACTCACCGCTAGGAGCACAGAGACGGGAAGCTCTGAAACGGGAGCAGAGAAATTGCTTGCAAAGAGGCTTACGCTTGAAAGACAGATAAGAAAATGTGTTCCATTGTTATACAATCTTTTTTAAGAAATTGGATTTCCTAAGAAATTCTACAGGGAGCGTTGAGGGAGAAAGAGAAAAAGGAAATGACCAACAATGCGCTTAATCGGTAATTTAAGTTTGACCTTGAAAAATGTATCTCTGCTTTAAGGCCAAGGATTAAAATAACCTCCTGACAAAAAATACATAGATACAATTAGCTCCATTTTATTCCTTCTTCGGTCACCACTGTCCTCGCTAATAATTTCTAGCAGCAATTATGACGGGGACAATGACACTGATTTGAAAGAGCTATTATATAGACTCAAATAAAGGGAGGAAATCAATACAAAATTCGTAAATTAATCAATAAAGAAATCAATAAAATAAATTTTGTTATTTTATTATGGGTCCCCTTCAGACGATCAAAATTGTCCATGAGTATAATATGCCTAATAGAGTAATTTCTTTCCATTAACCCTTCTCCTTGCATTGGTCTCATTTCGTAGATAAATATTTTTAGATAGACAATCCCATTTCAGATAAACATGTGCTGGACAACTGATGTTTCATGCTAGGGGTTCCTTTCTGATTAAATATCAATATTTTCATCATCATCATCCTTTAATAAATCTAATTATTTAAGCTATGGAGGTTTCTCCTCTGGTTCATTTCACCCAAAAGCATCTGAATCATTAGATGTACACATTTTTTAACATTATGAAAAGAAACTGTAGATTAAAGTTGCATTTTCTGTCACAGTCATTGTCAAACATCTTTCCATATTCTGAATGAATGATAATTCTTAGAATAACATTAGTGCTACATTTAAGTCAAAACGAAAAATAGCTTAAGTTGGACATACTGTAAACTACATTAACCTGGCATTAATATCTTTCTGTATATTTGGATAACATTACATCACCGTCGCCGCTGTTTAAACTAAGAGCTGGAGATTGAATGGTTAGATTGGCTTCTTCACTTGTAGGCACTGAACATCCAATGTTCCAATAACAAATCCATGCAGTTCATGTCATAACATGCAGTCTTGTAGTGGTACATTTTTTGGGCATCATTCCGATAATAGATTTTATATTCAGGAAGTGAAGGATACACCAAAAAAATATCTCTCAGTAGGAATCTGGCACCATTTGCCCACAAGGAATTCTTCCAATTCACACCAGTTTGATGAAGGAAGAAACCATTCTTGCAGGTCATGATGGTTCTGGGTCTGGTAGTCAGGAGGGTCAGGGAAGACATATAACTTGTCTTAAATCTAAAATGTCATAGTTTCTTTTGCACAAATATAAATTTAGATATCCGCCTGAAATTCTTTAGAAATTCTTGGTTCAAGTTTGTTTTGTTTTTTTAAAGACTGTGACATGTAGCCTTGTAATTTGATAACCGAGGGAGCACTTTGAACAAACGATTGTCAAGATATCAGTTGTAACAACAGCTTTTTAGGAATGCTCTGTGATATTTAAATAGAAACTCCCATGTATTATTATTACCATGGTAATTTGCATTAGTCTGACAAAAATGAAAAAAGTATGAGAAATTAATTGAACTTCTCTGCTATTCCATGTAAACAATCTATGCTATGCTCTTTCAGTTCAATCACAAAGAAGCATAATTTAAAATGTGACAGGTTATTTGGCTTCTGAATGTATTAATGAATATATCTATAATTTAGTCTGTCTCTGAATGTGTAATGCAATATGAAGGAACATTATTGAGGAAGAACTTAAAATCATTCAGGAATTATTGCTCTGTTCACGTCTGAGGTCGTTTTTTTGGAGATTTTTTGTTTTTGTATGAGGGGGCATGTTGTGTTATTGAACTGGCTCTTCTCACATCCCACTACAGTTAGGTGAGGAAGATGAGTGAGATAACAAGCGTTGAGAAAGCAAAACCAGCATCTAAAAGTAAAACTTACACAAATTGTTTTCTTTTTTTAAAAACATTTTAATTGTTTACTTTGTGTGGTCCTTGGAGTTTCCCTTATATAGGAGCCTATAACTTTGACATTATTAAAAGTATAAATACTGCTCTCGAAGAGCCATCTTAATGGTTCTTGCATAGTAATTAAACTGTAATAGTTGTAATAGATTTTCATGGTTTATACATAAAGCCATTCGCAGTGTCAGCATCCACTAAGATCTTAACTTTTTCTCCCACACCTTTAAAACCTCCATGCGTGCGGCCATATTCCCTAGTTGTTTATGGTCATGAGTCTCTTACCTAACTTTTTGTTTTGTGAGCTCCACCTGTTTATTTTAGAACAGTTTTAACACTCTCTGTGTGTAATAGACTTATTGTATGTTATGGTTGATTTTGTATCTTCAATTGTATTTTAATTATCCTTGCTCCCTGTTGATTGTATATGTGTAGGTGCACTGGTCTCAATGGCGACAAACGCATGTAGCGTCTTGCTTCCTGAAGTGAAAATATCGGCTGACTAACATCAGGTTCCCAATTTTACGAGTTACTTGTAATTCTAAGTCCCAGCCACACATCCACAACCCTCCTCTCTCGCTGCCGAATATCTTCATCCAGCTTCATTCAAGCAAGCCTGAGTCACGCCACTGCTCAAAAGACCCCACTGTACTGAACAACTACAGACCATTCTCTCTCCTGGACCCTCATCAAATTTTGCGTCAAAACCAAAAACTCAACCAAGTGACCTCTCAGCTGCCTTCAATGCTGTTGATCTCTAGACCCTCATCTCTATACTGTCTTATATGGGAATCACAAGCACCACTCTGCCTGGTTGTACCAGGTGGCCCAGAGAGCCCCTGTCTTTACCTCACACTACCTGACTTCAGGTAGTATATTGATTATATATGCAAATATTTAATCAATATAGGCACTTATCAGTGTACTTTCTTGCAGCACTTTACAATAGGACATTTTAGCTCTGAACCTAATATTGCACTTCACCCATTATCCCTTGGCACTTATGTACATCGCTCTGGTTGAGTGTGTCTGCTAAATTACAAAAATGTCCTAACGCACAAATCGTGATCAAGTTTCCAACATGTGAAGGCCTCGAATTAATTAATATAATATAAGGCTAATGAAATAGCATTTAATTTATTTTAAATAGAATATTACATAATGTAATTATGGCGAGTTAACTGGGAAGTCACAATGTGGTGGGCATGAAACTAATTTCAGGACAAATAACCATACTACTGTGAGTTTTATGGTTGGTCTTTTTTTATTTATTTATTAAAAATTATAAAGATCGCCTTATGGCAACACTTCCCAACAATCCTCCATTCATTGTGACGTTGGTCATTTAGGTCACTGCAGGCTGCACCCTTACGGGAAGTATTTGTAGCTTACAAATTCCTGAGTTCTGAATACTGATGTCATCAAAGAGACCTGATAAATAGTGGAGATTGATGTGTGGCAGGGCCACGCATTCCTGGCAGCACTTTCCTGCACTTTATGCCCCTTCTTCGCAGCAGGACCGTCAACACTACTGCACTCATACTCATTACGTTACCAGGTGATTTCTCTGATGGACCTTGGATGATTCTATTCCACAAATTACTCAGTACCACTTTTACCACTTCAAAATGCATGGTCATTTGAAAATTTCCTGTTTAACAAAAAAAAAAAAACTTACTACGGTAACTTACTAGATTACTATGGTTTTGTTGTCTTTGTAAAATGACGAAAATGTTTTTAATCAACGAAAACATGAACTGCAATAAGTTAGTTTAGTTAGTTAAGTTTGAAAGCTGCTTAAATGTCACATCTGATCTCGCAAACATACCTGTTTTGGTTCTTGGTGTGTACGTACATTGTGAGTGACAGTCTTTTGGGTGGTTTGCGAAACGTGTAGTTTTTTTTAATGCATGTTGGGTTCAGTGTGAAAACAGTGCTTCCAGTTTTTATTTATGCTTTTTTTTTTTTTTTTGCCCCTGAAGGGATTCAAACAAGATCTGAGCCATCAGAAAACAAATAATGAAATATTCAAAGGTGTTCTAGTTTTTATGTAGTGTGGTTCAAACCCTCCTATAAAATCATAATTTCCTACCAAAGCATTCCCCTGGCAGGGGCTGTGGTTTTCAATATGCTGCATATTACATTAGGACCAGAGTGCTACCTAAGGCTATTTCAGTCCTTAGTGATTTTAAAGGGATGTGATTTCTACAATACAAAATTCACCCTTTGTGTTCCTTTTTGTTTCCGTTTCCTCTGCAGGAAAGAACATCTTATTTCCTCACCACTGGCAGAAATAGAGCTGTTTCACTTCTTAAGAATTTAATAGCTTTTGCGGTACTTTCTGTACTTTCTGTACAAAGCTATGTTTGTGGTTTATTTGAGTTAGTTTTCAATGTGCTTTATTATGGTGAAAAGAATTATAATTTAAAACCTATTCAGACATCAATCTAGCTTATGCCTGTTTATTTTATCTTGGGGACCATGCATACCCACAAGCATACCCATACCCAAAAACTAAACAAATCATAAGAAGTCCTAAAAGGCTTTAAGATGTATTCTTCTGTAAGTGTCAGTTCTTAAACCAAAATTTTTAATCAATAAGTGTGGTAATTATAATATTTTCAATTTCAATAACTGTTGGAAACAGGTCATAATCCAGAGGCAATGCCGACAATATGAAAAAAATAATGCAGCAATCAATTAGGTAGAAGGAAATAGATTCTAGAGGCACAGTTTTACAGGGACATTTGTGGCTTGACACATGACCCGGAGGACCAGTATCAAAAATAAAAAATAAAAATGGCTGAAACAATTTCTATTCAAAGTCTATTTGTAATGTCTGCATTTTCCATCCATAAAGTAAAAGACAAGGGGTGGTTTGGGGCTGGGGGCTTTGTGGGGGCTCTATTGAAAACAAGATACAACAGGTTTAGAATACTTTAGTAACGGAACCCCAGAGGAAGATACACACTGTCATTTCCCTCAAGAAATGACAGAGTGAATGAATAGGTGTTGAGCTGCCAGTGAAGCCACTGTTGGCTGATGTGTACCAGGACAATTACCAGACCTCCTTCCTAACGTTTTGGGGAATTCGTGGCTCCCTGGAAACTAAGTGACATATGTCATTTGCAGTTTTTCAGGAAGACATGGGAATCGCGGTTTCCAATTAGGACAAGGTGAGCATGGGAAGGTTTCGGTGGGGGTGAAGGTTAAATCTCATGGCTGTTCAATTTTGTAAGCAATTGTTTCTAAGAGGGTTACTGGTGTAGATGAATACGTGTTTCAGATAAAAGTAAGATAAACAATACTGTAGGAAATGCATGAGTACCAGACTGTTTTCATTCAGGTCACGCTTGGCATCCCAGAAGTTTCATAGCAGCCTTTGTGGCAGGTGAAATGAAATGAAACCAGTTTTTTTTCTTTACTCCACCTAATATGACTGTAACACAACATAATATTAAGAATCGCTAAAATTTTGTCAGTGCTCAAGCCTGTTCAAACCGACAACCTTTTCATTTTTCTTGTTGCCCCAGATGAAATGGCCCTTTTGTAATGGTTGTGTTTTCAGCTTGCCTGTTTACATGCATGGTTATTTTAGTTTGCGAAAAGCAGTAGGACCTATACAAATTACGAATCACTGTAATGTGACAAAAGACACGAAAGACCATGCAAAAGGGTTTACATGGCGATCCCGAGTAGCTGAAAGGGTTTGATATCCCCATCTGTCTACAATGTAAATGAACCATTCATGCTGTGTGTTAATGAAAACGCTGAAAGCGGTGCGATGAGTGTGAGAATACGAGCTGCATGTGAGCAAACATTTCTGTAGGCCTCAGAAAGTACAGACTGTGAAAACATCTAAACTAAAAACTGCAGCATCGTCTCCTTTTGTGAACAGCTGCACACCTCTCACATTAAACAATTTACTTTTTGGTGCAACTGAATTGGTATGAGCAACTAGGGTAACCGGGTCAATGGAAAAAAGGTCAACGGAATCTTATTGGCCAATGACAATAGACATTGAAGCTTTGTGAGTCTTGAACAATCATTCAACCAATTAGAAAAAAGTTTCACAGAAATGAAAGAGAAGGTGAAAAAAGTCCCATGTGAGGCTTCTCGAGGAGTTTGCTGAAGAAGATCCAGCGAGCTATCATAGCTGGCTCCATTGGATGAAGCAACCTTTAATATTTTATTAAGGAAGTTTAACCAAATAATTAAAAAACAAGACATATGGAAGAAAACCCACAGATGGAAGGTTGAAAAGTTAGCAATAGCCCATGGCATTCCTGGCTGCAGGTGAATCTTTCTCGTCACTACCTTGAACCTTTAGGATCAGCTGACACAGCATGTCATGATTATGGTTGAAACATGTTGAAGGCTTGTTTCAGAGCCTTAAAAATGAGTACGGTACAGTTCCTGCATCAGAGGGTGGGTTGCCATGGCCAAGAAGTTTCTAGAAATTTTACACAATGTTTAGGAGCCTTGGAAAGCAAGCACCAATGGGGCACCACCGCATGCAGGATCACAGTATTTAAATTATAAGGTAAGAAACTCAATGGCACTTCTTAATGATGTATCAACATAACGTTGACTCAGGAACCAATGAAAGAGTACGGGATGGGGTCATGTGGGCAAAATACGGCTTGAATCAAACTCGTGCCAGCAATACACTTAACATTGCTGCATCAAATAACCTGTCTGGAAGGGAAGCAAAAATTCATATATTATTTTTGCTGATGAAAGTTTTGGGCTGAAACCTAATCTGATGCCATTTCACAGAAGTCAAACTTATGTGTACTGTCTCCATAGAAGAACTCCAATGGTGCAATTCATTTTGATTAAGCTGTATTCTATAAAAATGTGGTTGATTAAACAAGGAAATACATTTTTTACTTGGAGGCTTCAGTTTTCAAGTGCATCAGAGTGTAAAAATATCAGCATTGTATATTGTAACAGCAGTACAAGTTTTTCTTTACAGATGATTGAGCATCTTGCTGTATACTTGCCAAGTTGTGGCAGCAGAATTCAGACATTATAATTCAGGCTCCTAAATGAACATTCTAGGACACTGACACCTCTTAGCGTTTGGCTAGATTTTTTTTTTCTCCAAACAACAAGTGTGGGCCATTATTCAGGAATCTGCTGATGCATTGTAAAAGCAGTCCAGAGGATATAGCTCATAGTACAATATTACAGTGAACAAGGATACAAATGAAAGTTAAACCCATTAGCTATGACGGAGATGAGTACTCAACATGCTGTTTCACCTCAAGACAACACATATAGCCTTCATTGTGCAGAGTTAAAACGTTCTTGTCTGCACTTCTTATGGAATAGCATGTCATAATGTAATAACTGATTAATTGATAATATAATAAATGCGTTACTTGGATAAAGTAATCACCGTTTCCGAATGATGGAATAATTTATTACAACTCCGGAAAAGTTATTATGTTTTCAGTTCAAAAAGTTTATTATATTTTCTGACTCCATCAGAAAAAGAGGAACGAGACACTCGGAGAGTATAAGCTGAAAACGCCTCTCTTGGCTCCATGCAGTTCTCAGTACTGGTTTTACTTGTCCTTTTGGGCTACCAAAAACACCTTTTTTGATTAATTATCATAATCATGTTTTATGATTTAGACATGGTTTCAGTCTTGGTCCCCTGGGCCCCCGTGTCAGTGGTTTTTGTACCGACCTACAATCTCATTCAGAATTGATTAAGCTGTTCATTTAATAATTGTGACTGTTACCTGATGAAAAAAATGCTGGTGACAAGAAAGTAATGGAATTTTAAATTTGTGGTTTTTGTGATAGAAGATTGATTAATTAAGTCCAGTCAGTTTTCTAAATGTAATTTATTTAACAGCAAATTATTTCCAATTAACTCGATTACACGTTTTTTTTTTTACAAATCGTCTTTCTTTCTCAAGATACAAATGAACAAAAGTATGTAAGAGCACTTTCTTTGTACACACATGTATAAACACATGTTTTAAAATGTTGTTGAGGCCAGTTTTATGCCAACAACTAAGTTATACCTAATTCATTAAATTAATAAAACATACACAGGGGAGCTTCAGGAGAGAAAAGGCCTTCATGCAACTGTAGTCATGGGAGTATACAAGGCGATGTGTGTACTGGGCATTTAAATACATTTGAATATGCTTGAAAAGGCTACCAATCTCTATTGTGGCACAGTGGGCAGTGAAACAGGGTCCTGCCGCTTTAAGATCAGCCAGCCTGACATTTAGTGCCTGCCAGCTGATTGACAATGGTCCTCAGTTGGCACAGCTGGATGCAATGGTATAATCAGCCCCAGCATAAAAGGTTGCTGGTTTGTAATGTCTATTTGGTCCCCAACGATAAAGTGATGTCAGTTTACAGCTTATTTGAGAGGAACCAGAGGATTGTTCATTTAGTATGATCAGATTCCACAGAGAAACTGAAGACTCGTTTTATAGTGTTTCACAACATTGCCTGTGTTTAATTTAACTCATAAAAAGAAACACAGTGCTTATTTTTTCCATTGACCTGTTTCTGTTAGAGAACATGATTTGGTTTTCCTGTATGAGAACCCCTTTTGGCTTAATCTTCTTGCAGGCTTTTGATTTTGGCTTTGTCTGGTCCTACTTGTACCTCTGCTGGCCGATTGGTTAAAAAAAAATTATTCTTCACTCTGTTTGGCATTCCTACATGTTACAACATTTCCTACACCCAGAATTGTCTTACAGCATGTTCTAAATGTACTGTAAATGTAGTTACTAAACATCTCATTGCCTAGAAAGGTACAAATAAAGTTTGAAAACCAGATACTGTGCAAAAGGTTTATTTTTAACCCTTTTTCTTTCGTCATTTGCTTAAGTGGGAGTGGTGAGGGCTTTCCCCAGCTGGATGGTAATGTCTTTAAAGCTGCATTCATAGTGATGCCAACTATACTTGTCTTTCTCTCTCACCATCTCCAGAACCTATAACTCGATCTTTATTTTAATCTCTTAAATTGCTGTTCCTATCCCCCCTTTCCCCAAATTATCAGTATTAATGAGCTAAATCAAATATATCATTTTTGAACCATTTATTTCACGTATTGTATGTTTATGCCTGCCAACCCTCCCTTCAACAGTGCCATTTTGTTCTTGTAGACCAGGCAATGTGTAATCATTTTCCCTATGGAACTCTGGTGATCCAGGGAGCTGTTCTCCACCAAAGACAAGTCTGGCAGAGGTTATAAAAGCTTTATTCTTTCGGGCAGAGAGACATTAATACCAGTGAAGTTTTCTTTGCCGAACGTCAGCACCTCTGGACCGCCACTACATGAACCCTGCTGACTCTACTTCTGAATTCTTTAGCCATCGCTCTTGTGCAGCAGGCTTCCACAGAATCCACGTCCAATGAACAGCTGACGAGCTGTGTTACGGACCATGGACTGACTCTGTACATAACTCTGTTGTAGTAGTAGTAGTAGTAGTAGTAGTAGTAGTAGTAGTAGTAGTAGTAGTACTTTATGTTCTGTATATAACTGTGCTGTTACTGGGAATGAACGGCATCAACCCTACTTTAACTATAACTATTAGCTATTGTCTATTCAAACTCTAACATCTTGCCTTTAACATAACTTAATTAGAATTTTTCCATATTTTGTTTATTATTAGTATATTTAGCCAATTCATTATTAACGGTAGATTTTGCTTTGACAAAACTTATATATTCTGGATTCACCTTATGAACCCAATAAAAATAAATTTTTATGTAGGCTTCTTGCAAGGGAATATTTTAGTAACCAACCGAGAATTGTAAATGTATATTCTCCACATCGTTTCATAGGAAAACAGATTCACAATCATTTCAAACCTTTCCAAGTTTCACACAACAGCAATAGGACCATCTATTTGAGCAGTCTTATATTATAAGGATCTGTTTTTAAAAATCCACCAGCAGTGAAATCCAACATATTTCACTGTTTTGGTGCATTGCCAACAACTGAATATTTAATTAAAGGATCAGATAAGCATCTAATATTACTGTGTAATACCAAAACCAAATTAGTCCCATCAAAGGAAAAAATATGGTATGTGGAAAAAAGGGTCAGAAACAGTTTTTCTGTCTTGGTCATCCATCTCCATAAAATTAAGTAGTCCGTTTGTAATGAAATGCTTAATCAAAAACAATCCTTGCAGGTAAAGACAGACGTGATTATTGTATAGGAAGGTGCAAATGCCCAGTAGATCACTGACTAAACGGAAAAGAGTTCCTGTCTGAACATTAACGCGTAGTTTATTGATATTGGTTGGGCCCAACTTTTTGGATACATGCCCTTTTCAGGTGTGAACTTGGGGTTAGTCTGACAAGGACGCCATGCATAACACTCCTCTGTCTAAAAGCAAAATCTTTTTTACTCATACTGCATCGCTGGGCTGAGCTCAATGGAACAGCAGGAAGGACTGGGTGTCCTTCAAAGCCTGTTATCTATGCTGCGTGACAAGGAATATATGAAAACAACTTGACAATTCCCAGTGTAACCAAGTTGGCGCCGAGCCAAAGGGGTACAGGGAAATCTTATGGCTTGACCAGAGACACACTCTGACGGAGGCTCCGCACATTTAGCAACGTCGCTCTGGATAAAATGTAACATGTCCTTGATATCAGACGCAGGTACCATCCATTTTTTTAAAAAGCGCCTCACAAGGTAGCATTATCGTTGTGCTATTCACATTCATTCAATATGTGTCACAAGCTAGTGATATGTGGCGGTGTTTTTTCAAAAGGGATCTAATTGAAGACATAAGGTGTCTCTTCCTCCCGTTGCTCCACATGTGACCAGCATTCTTTGATCGATGTTTTTCCATGTCTTTATCCTCCTTTAGATGATGTTACTGCATCTGCAGACACAGTGCCATTGTGTGACACAAATTTGTCAAAAGCATTAATCTTAATTAAAGAGGTTGTTTGCATTCGTACTAATAATAAAAAAAATGCCGTTTACATTTTTCCATACAAATTGTAACAACTTACTAATAATTACTGAATAATTTTTTTTAATTACCACCACAGTAAAAAGTGTCATTAATGTGCCACTTATATGAAATTATATTTTGCTCTCAAAACAAAACAAAAATCAAGCAAGTAAAATATATGAAATCAATTTGACGATATACGTAAACACCTTCACGATATCTCAACTTGCTGTTTCATTTTTTTTCAAACACTCAGTCTCTACGTTTTCGTCTATTAGTTAATTTGCAGTTCGTGTGCATTTTCAAAAAACATACTAGAAGTGATTAAACACGATAGCTTGGTTTTCTTATGACACTGGTTTTGATGCCTTTGAATTAGCCATCTAAGTATTCTCGTTATCAAAACAATACAATACAAGGCCTATCAGAGGGTTTTTGACACCCAATTTCACCACTGATACTTCTTCCAGCTCTTTGTTTTATAGGCATGCTTAGCTGTGAATCTCATCTGTGAAGAGGAAGTCTCGGCCTCCCACTCATTAGGCCGTCCCGCAGTGTATGATCTGTTTAATCGGATTCTCTTACCAGCTGGGATATTGATTAAAAATGAGTATTCCTCCATCAGCCTCACTGCGCTAAGAGGAGGCTGAGACAGCGTTGCAATTATTGAGGACGCATGAATGATGACTTTTGCAAGTGGCTGATAGAGCTCGTGTGGTGAGTGTGTTGTGGTGTCAGTCAACTTTAGATTCACACCAGCCATTAGCCCCCTATCTGCTGCTGTCCTTGGCTGCAGAATACACCTGCATCTCGCAAATTAAAAAGTCCATAAACTTTTTAAAAATATTTCTGTATAAACCTATCCTGAATCTTTACTTCAAGGGAGGATTGTACTCAGTCAAATGAACATGATGAAACTGAGCAGAGATAATTATTGATTGTAAGCACTCTTTTAGCTGTGTTTAGCCAGAGAGATTGCTTACTTTTTTTGGAATTCATCCACATCAGATGTCATGCCAGGAACTGCCTCTGGTATTGACCATTATTTAGCAAAAACCCAATATAGAGAAACATCAATAGTCAATTAATCTAACATTATTAGGTTACTGAAAGTCAATAAACTGGGATTCCTTCAAAACGTTTATTCAATCACTTGACGAACATTTCTACTGATAACTCTAATATAACCTAACACTGTGTCATCTAAACTGGTTTATCCAAATGACTGCTACCCTGTATCACTTAACAAGTCAATGGGGCCCAGATCCTGCAAGCGGATAATGGGTCCCCAGGCTCAGGAATGCCCTGGCACTCTCAGGAAGAGAAAGCTGCAGCAACATTTCATGGCTTATTAAACCCGAGCCTTGCTGACTGACACCGCAGAGTTGAACAGTTTCAAGTGTCCCAGATATTTGAAGTGTCTCTGTTACAAAAGGTGACACGACCCGGCCCGGATCAGGGCCGTAGGGATAACCAGGGCTCCAATGCGAGCTATTACATTCTCGAGACCCGCTCTTCAGGGGCCAGCACTCAAAGGCCAGAGGACAGCAGTGAAAATACACCATGACTCAGAGCTGGAGTGACAAGCGAAGAGACCCAAAACTGTGGAAAAAATAAGAGAGAGATTCATTCTTCTCTCTACAGCAGAGCCTTAATCAAACGGTATGATCGGATCTGGAGGTACCACTTGACCTTTTTCATGTTATTTGAAAAATGCACCACCTCCTCAAAAATACTTGTAAATTGTAAATTAGGAGTAAAGATACGAAAACTTACCTAACATAGTAATGACAAACAGGTTGGACTCATTTTTTTGAATAAATACTGGACTACCAGAGCTCCAATCTAGTCCATATGGCTTAGATCTAGTCCGTATGGCTCAGATCTAGTCCGTATGGCTCAGATCTAGTCCGTATGGCTCCTATAGACCCTTTTCATGAATATGCCAGCAGCAGCTCAGGATAGAAGTACTTCTCATTGAAGGACTGCCCTTGCAGAGAGACTGACTGGCTTTTATTAAAGGGAATGAATGAAAGTATAATGTAAAGCCCAGAGCAGCCTTGGGAAGAAATGGGAAGCCTGCAGGTTTTTTATTTATTATTATTAACACATTTTGATATTGCATTTGTGACTTCTATGAATTGCCGGGAATCAAATGTTTCTCCCACTAGGTTTTGGAATACGAAAGTGAAGGTCTCAGGCAGGATATTTTTCTGATGACCTGTGTAAGGCAGTGTTTGTTTTGTTTGTGTAAATTTCGTACGTCATTGTTTTCTGGAGTTACATTTTGTTTGGTTTGTTGTTCAGTTTTCATTTTGTACGCAACATGTGTTTTTGTGTATAAGACTTGCGTCTGAGAAAGTCTTCTGTAATCCTTATTTCGCTAGACGATTAGTACAGCTTTTCAGTACTGAGCGTGCGCGTGTTTGTGCCACTTTCCCTGTCCTGAAGTGCAACTCGCTTCCTGTCTGCCAAGATGATTGGGTCCCATGTTATTTCTTGTGTTTAAAAATGTTTTAAAAACTTTAATTAAAGCACAAAAGCTGTAACACAGAATGACTATTTTGGTAAAATCTGATAATTTAACCCATAGTGTATAATATACTGATGACTTGCAGATTATCACTGACGTTATCTTCATGATATGCAACACCGCTGAATTACAGTCAGTGCAAAGTTATGAATGACATAAGGCTCCCCCGTTTCACACTAAACATTTCATTAGGTGTCATATTTGGTTTATAGAGAGCGGAGTTTAAATCATCCAATTTAAATCCAGACTAATGATATAATGTTGCTGGAATTATTATGCATTGGCAAAATTCTAACTGACATTCCCCGAATAAGCAATTCAAATGATGAAACAGAGAAGGACTAATTTATTATGCAAATTGCACTTGTCATTTTGATACTATACCCCCCTCCTCTGAGGAGCATGCACATTGAATCTAAATGCAAGCCTGTGTTAATCCATATCACAGTTTACCTCAACTGTAGAGCCACTGTGGAAAATTCTGTGAATGTATTTCAGTTTTAAACAACGAGGGAGGTGTCAGGGGACACTTTTGATTGATACGTTCCTGAGGAGAGAATTAGACAAGTGGAAATTTTGCGGTTTCTGAGATACCCTGAGGTGAGTCACCATCAGCACTTCTGGTATTAGGCCTGGGTAAAAATAACCTCACATACAGTCCCAGATCATAGCTATTTCAACCACCAAATTCACTGCATTAAAACAAGCTAAGCTAACACATTCCAGCCTGACAATGCACACTAAATTCCAGCTGAAGATGCGCGTAAGCCTAAAGGAAGCACACTAAACTCACACAAAACAAGGATTAACTGAAATGTGCCAACCCTTGTACGAGTTGAAACAATACTGCTATACACAACGTCGACTGCAGATAGAGTTGCGACTGGGCTACCAGTGGGCATGCATAGAGTGAATATAGGACGAGGTGAGAAGAATTGTTTGCAGAAGCTTCTAATCCAATCCAGATTTATTGCATTGTATGGCTGTCAGAGTAAACATTGTCCCTTACCTGGGGACTAGAAGAGCAAAGCAGAAAACAAATGGTTGCGTTGACGTTTCAGGTAATGGTATCATCGATCACTCCTCTTTACTCGAGCCAGGTTCAATTCCCGATTTATTAAGTGCTTGCAAACTATTGCTGTCTTTGTTTGGCTCATAAACCTTTAAGGGTTGTCTTACCCATGTAGATCACCATGCATAAACAAATTAATAGATAACCTTAAGGAACCAGAGTTGTATATACACACATGCAACATGTGAAGCCTCTGACATGCTGAAACCTCTGCCTTTGTGAGCATTTCAAACTGATAGATTAAAATAACTTCTGTATATATATATATATATATATATATATATATATATATAAAAATACATACTCTTAGATCAAAGGGCCTGGTGCTCATATTTTCCATAATTTGCAAACATCTTTTACGAGGAAGCTAGTGTTTGAATAAAAGCATTGGAGGTATATGTAGGACTTTAACTGTATGAAAACACAAAAAAATTGTCGATGTTTATTTTGTATTATTTATTTTTACAACATTTAACAGGTTTCCGTATAGTGCAACATAAACATTTTCTTTAAAACTACGTAATTGCTTTATTTTTAACCTTCATGTATTTATTGCAATTAATTCCGTCTTTTCTGAACTATTACTTTCTGAAATATACCTCTCATCTCATTTTTCACAGGTTATTCTATGAACAGCAGTGCTCATTTTACAGTTGGTATACATTTATACTCGATATTGTTGCTGTGTTTAATTGTTTTTTTTTTATTTGGATCTTTTTTCTATAGACATACATACGACACACACTGTAAAACCCCTGAAGTACTGAAACCTTTGCTTTTGTAAGCATTTCAGATTGTGAAACCAACAATTCATTCACATCGTGCCGCAATCCTGATGAGTTGTCTTTCCTTCATTGATTGACAGGCCATATCATCAATCAATCTCTAAGAGTAAATAATGTCCCTTCTATATTACATTCCTTTAAGCTATTATCTCCCCTTAAGAACATTTTTGTCAGATGTTCTTTAAGGTCAGCCAGTGTGTAAACCAATAATGATTAAACGTTTTCACTGGCCAGCTCAAACGAAGTGGTGAAAAACAATTAATATAACCTGGGTATGACAAAACACTGAATTGTTAGGCTTCTTAGGTACTTTACTTTACTAATACAGCTCCCATGTGTGTCATAATGAAAGATGCCTGCTTAGAACCACAGCTGCTCATTCACCGTGCAAACACAGTTCTGCAGGGACTTTCCACTACGGGTTGTTATTGGGCAGAAGGGATTCGGTCATTTGAGTTGTTCAGCTGAGGCTGCTGAAGTGCTTCAGGATTCACTGGGACACCTGGAGGCAGGTATAAACGTTTTACACCACCTGTAAGTGACCTGGATCTGGTGAGTTTTTTGGTTCTATTATCAACCAAGCATTGCATAAATTTACATTATGGTGGGAAGCTTGATAATTAAGTCTGATTGGGTTGTCTCTTAATTTGGCAATGTGTTATTTCATTTATTTTTTGTTGCCGTGTGGCAAGGTGGTTAATGTTGGTACTTTATAGTGCCAGGGTCCTGGGTTTGATTCTGCATTTGATCACTCCCTGTCTGTGTGAAGTTAGGAAGTTTTCTCCCCGATTGGTCAGGCTCCAGCGCCCCTGTGACTCTGAATTGGATCATCGGGAGGGAATGAGCATTGTTATTATGAGTAAGCCATGTAGGGCTGGTATTTGGTTGAGAAATGTGTTGAAAGACATTGTCGATACAGTAGAAGGAGGGGTACCCAAATGCCATGGCATGTATCAGGCTGTGTGCAGTTGCAGTTACCCTTTCCAGGTTTCACAATATAGGTTTAGAGTAGCATTACAAAAACCTGTTCACGACAGATGTCCCATGTCAAAATAATTTTGGTCTGGATTTGTAGTTCATCTTCATCAAACCTGCAACTAACATTTTTACTCAATTGGTTTAAACCCTAACCTTAACCGTAAACCATAAAAAGTGACTGCACTATTTTTCCTCTCCCTGACCTCACCCTTTTTTTTGTTAAACCCCTTTATGTTTGCACTATCTTGATCTTTTACTGACCTCTTTGTGCGTGAAATCTCCATTTCACTAACGCTTTTCTTGCAAATGACATTTTTTCCCCATTCTCACTACAAGAAAGGATAGCATTTATCTGCTGCTCTCCCTGAAGTCAGTATTACTGGTAATAAGAAGACCTGCCTTAGTAGACACTGTGGATCAGCACAGTAATATATAGCCAGTTGTCAGAAAAGGACCCTCACATGCATTACATTCAATACTTCTCGGGAGGCGGTGCACTGATCCGCCAAGGTCAACTGTGCAGGAAGAGAAGTATTATTTCAGCTGCTTTGGGAGGTGTGTTAACAGCCACCGGTGAAGAGAGCTCAGGTAATGTTTCCTGCAAACGACTTTCTGTCCTTTGTCTAAATGCGTGGCCTGATAACTTGGGTGCACAGCAATTTCGCACACCTTCAAGGACAGTCACTTTAGCGTCCCTCACATGCAACAACTGTGACAAGATTTCTTATGGGCTATGCTCCTTGAGCGGAACAGTGTCTGTTTAGTATTAGGGCCTAAAAATAGTCTGGGATATTTTGTCCAAAATTGACCCCCCTGCTGTTCTCAAATCAGATGTCGGTGCAGCGGTAACATCCAGTTTTCTGACAAAGAAACCTGAGATGAAAATGCATGCCGGTTTTATTCTTGCATTGAATTTAGCAGATGCAAATATATAGGTTTAAAATTTTTAGCCCAAAAATGTTCTGCTTTTCTAATACCAAGCTAATTTCCAAACAACGAAGCGTTCCACCACCATGTTATAGGCAGCCTCCAGAACCTTGAAACACAGCCTAATCTCTTCCATGACAGTCAATTAAGTAGTGTGTGGGGTAAATGATTATTGTCAATGTTTGTAAACATTTAAGACATCCACACTTCTTTAGTATACCCATGCACCTTTACACCAGAGAAGATGCCCTGCTGGGAACTGACAGCCCTTCCCAGTCCATATCTCCGTTAAAAAGGGCAGTTCAGGGAAATCCACTGCGCCCCTCTGACTAATCCAGGCAGTGATGAGGTCAGTACGGAGTGAGATGGTGGGAGGAACAGGAGAGCCATGGAAGATTTGCCCTGGGGGACATTTATATTCAGCCCTTTCCTCAGTGAAGGTCACGCTCCCACTCCAAGAGGGCTTTTTTTCAATGACAGCAGGGACTCTGCAATCAAATCGACCATAGAGGTGGGTCATCCCCTGACGTTGAGACATGTAATCTTCTAACTTAGCTTAGAGAAAATGAAGCTTGAGGAAAGAAGGAAGAATAATCAGAGCCTAATTCTTTTCTACCCTTCACCGCCACAGGGATGCTTACCTTAATCTGTTTTAGGTTTGCCGACATGAGTGCATTTTTATTTGCATTTTAAAAAGACTATCTCTGTCATGGCTTGTTTTCTACAGCCCCTTCCTCACATTCAGATTAATCTTTTCTTGAAAGAATTGTGTGAATCAGCCAAAGGTTGCTGTAAGCCGTGTTAATTCTTGTGATTTACCTGTAACCCGACGTGGAGAGCAGGGTTCAGGCGCAACTCATCTGCGACACGTTTCGCTAACTTCGGCATAACCAATTTTAGCTGTTTCTCATTGAAATGCTGTTAATCTGTCAGTGTTTCCACAGTTTATTGGGCTGGTTGTTAGAAAAATAAGTGACACAAACTGCAATCTTTTTAACTTGACTGCTCTCTGATCATCTTTATCTCTACACACACCATAAATCTTTTAACACTTTATTGTGTGGTCTTGAATTATTGACACATTTGGGGAATTTGACTGCCAGTCTTAGGGTGGGAAAACGAAAATAACGTAGATGGCCTTTAAATGGAAATAATGGCCGGGATGTTTTTTTCTCGAGGCTATTGCATGTGCAGAGGGAGTAGACCAAATAGCCAATGTATATAGTGTTTGTGCACGGATCACATTCACCCTATAGCATAGTTGAAAATGGTCACCCAGTTACAGTATCCGAACACACTCTATTCTCAATGTTTGGTTCCTATCTGTGAAACTACATTAAAGCTGATTGCTGTGAATTGCAGCTCTGACGTTCATCACAGGTGACCCATCATTAACACTCAAGCTCAGGGGATGAAAGCATCCACCGATAGCCTTTCTAATTGGGTAACAAATTACCAGGATGTGTAGCTACAAGATTTAAAATATTAAAGAAGGAATCTGCAACAGCTGAACAATATTGCTATGGAAAATCAATTCACTATGAAGACATATAAAATGTTATTTACTTACTTAAGATTTATTCACATCTATATTCAAAGACATAATACAATGTCATCGGTATATTAAAGCAGGTACTCCTTAGATATCAATAAAATCGCTCCAACCCTTTTCTCCAACCCTTTTTTCTATATTCTGTTCATCAAAACTCCTCTCCTCAATGGAATGAAACAATAATGTGTTTAATAGAATTCTTGTTCAGCTTGACAGTCTATGAAGTCCCTGCACTTGGATAATAGGAAAACCTATTTAGAAAATATTGATTTCCTTTTTCTTTTCGGTACACAAAACCCTTTAAAGTTACAAAGTTACACGCACACAAAAAATTCAAAGCACAATAGATCCACTACCTAACATTAACCAGATGAGACAATGGAAACTAAAGTACCATCCAGGCATGAATGAAAAATGAAGACTTGTGTCAGACGAAAAAGCTTTTTTTTCTTCACACAGAGGGCCAGTCCATCAATCCTGCAAGTCCTTGGACTGTGGGAGGAAACAAAGCAAACTCCTAACCGCCGAGTCACTGTGCTGCCAAGTATTTCCGCAATATTCCTAACAAATGAGAAAAAAACATTAACAAAAGGTTCCTCAAACATACTTAAACGCAATTTACTGTAATCCCAAAACATCTGGTCAATAATTAGCTTCGGCTGCTTTGGCAAACCAAGAGTGACTGTAAATTCTCGTCTGTTATAATTAAGAGTTCATTTTGTTTCCAGATCTAGTAGGATGGCCTACTATTCACACAAAAAATGTCATGTCTGACAAAAACCTATTTTAACTAGATGTGTAACATGTATAGCGGGGGTTCAGAACATCAATATTATGAACCTGACTTAAATAACTACAGCACCTGAAAAAAAATTATTTTCCATTTCAAGCATCAGACATTTGGATCTTATTGTTAGAATTTGTGAATAGTAAAAAAGTCAATGGGTTGTACCACAAAGTGCATCATTTTAAGGTTAATTTGAATGCATTTTCAGTTTTTTTGTAAACACTTTTTCCTCCAAGGTTTGTTTTAGAACTAGTTTTTATTGCCACCTAGTGTCCAATTCCTAAAATTACACCACATGATGAAATCTCAGTCTCAAAACATGCATCCATTTGGTTGCTGCCCTCAGACTACATGTATGAAATGCTTATGAGTAAATAAATGTAAATATATTGTAAATGGCTGCAAATGGCTGAGACATGTCAGGTCAAAATGAACGAGATCCGTTGCTTCTTCAACACTGCGTGTTGATGAGCCCAGTGTCTGAGGGTCTCCAGTGCCTGAAGGTCTCCGGTATTTTTCTTACTTTTTCTAAACACCAGTAAACCTTCCCAAAGTGGGTATACAAACAAGCAGCCAAAATGTACGACGTACAAAGTTTATTATACATTTCCCATGTGGCCATGGGACCGAGTGTCCTGCAATAATACAGAATTTCTGGAAGCAAATTCATGACATTCAGCTGACGACATGCTGGCAGACATTTGTCAAAAGTCTCTATATATTCAAAATAGATGTTATTACAGAACACCGTAATAATGGTGCATATCATGTTCACATAACACTCAACTTGATGCTGAAGAATCTGCTTTTTAGTGTTGATTAAAGTAGCAAGAGAGAAGACAAAAAAGACAACATTTCCTGTCAACTAATGTAAAATGAATGTGTTACTCCGTATGAAAAGGTAAATAAAAATTAAGGCTTGCAGAACTTCCCTTTATTGTAACATATTGAATTTCAGGCTATTGCTTTTCTGTTCCACTTTCTCTTTGTACAGAGTGATTGTTGTCAATGTTTGACTACAATAAGAGATAAATCTGAACTGTGATCAGAAAATATGAGCGGTTCTATGCAGTGGCGTCATAAACAAAATACAATCAAAAGCATGTTCCATGTTCTGTGTAAAAGCAGTGTACAAAACCGACAATTTTCTTCAGAGGCAGCTGTATGATATTCTTTGGAGAAAAACAACAAGAATGGCAAGAAAGGCAACACTGAGAGATATTTGATCAAAGTTGTCTTTTAGATGCTTTTATCCAATGCAACAATGCACGTGCGAGGCGTGACCAGAGAAAGCTGAACTAGATGAACTAGTGAGGCCAGGAAGCCCCTCGTGAGTAAACCTACACACCTAGCCTAGGAGAAAAGGCACAGGAAGGAAGAAAGGAAGAATGCATTTCCCTTCTTTTTGGAGCCCAAGAACTAGGGGGAATATGGGCATGAAGGAACGATTAATGGGTATCGCTATGACAAAAGGCTAATGCCTGTTTTGTAGCAAAACTCAAGCTGTCTCCTGTCTCTTAAGGACAACCCATCCACAAAAGCACAAGGTATTTAGAAAAGATGAACACGATTCAAAATGCCTGTTAATTACGCAAGCAGGCCTATGCACCCTAATGAACCTTTACTAACTAGGCATATCCGTAAAAAGTTTAATTGCTTTAAAATATTTACTGAGTATTCGGTTAATAGGGTTTCAGGAATGCGAAAACAGTGTGCCATGGTATATTGAATTACAGCGAAAGCCAGCACATTTCTGTAGAGCTGTAAATAACGGTAACCAATTCTGAAGTTTAAACAAAGAAGAGTTTCCATATATACATTTTTACATATTGGTGACAGTATCACTAGGACAGTAAATCGACACAGCCACAGTCATAGGTGCAGCATCCCATTCACAAATAGTGACTCCAGATAGGTGCACGTCTGCATAATTTTAAACAGGACTCAATATTCCATAGATTTAAAATCATCAAATGTGATTACTACAGAGGCCGGCTGAACTGCAACATGTTTTTCCTCCCAGGATACTGTAATGTCCTTTTATCTTTCTAAATTTCATGTTCATTGTTTTTAGGTTTTCAGCCATTTCTTTTTAAGGCCAAGACACGCATTTTGGCATTAGACACTTCAGTGGAATTTGGATGTTAAAAGTAATTTATTCGCTGTACAATATTATTACATTATGTTTTATTATATTTGTGTGTGAATGCTAGAAATCAACAAAATGTACACATGGCCAAAGATATTATGTATAACAATCTTATTTGAGTTTAATAATTATAATGATTAAAGCACTTTTAAAACCCTCTTCAACTTGTATCTGTTTAACTTTCTTTCATTATCTTGCCTACAAATATAGTCTATTCATATAAAGATTGAGGTAAAATATATTTAATTTTTGTTCTCTATTTTTCTCACTAAATTTCTGTTTCCGGCTTACTTGAAAAGAAACCTATATATACCATGCAAAGTATTGTTCTTGATTTAACGGAGGAAAAAACCTATAAGCTACCCAATTAAATAAAGTTTTTTCACTTTAAATGTGTGAGTTAGTACCAAATATATTTCTGTTAAACGCATTAGTGAGTATATACAGTTTTGAGTTTGTGTTAGGTTTTAAAGAGTAAAAGCATCCCGTAAATGATTATGCCTATAGTACATTACCTTAAAAAATGTCTCAACAAATTTTATACTATTTCACTCTACTTGTTTCCAAAGTTATTTTGTCATTAGAGCAAATTTCTAGTTAAATGATTGTCCTTATATTTATTGAATTTCATATGAATCTCAGATATACATTCTCATTAATGACATGCTTTGATCAACATGCAACCCAATCCTGATTCCCCAAGAAGACCGGCTCCCCACAGCCTATTTTACAGCGCGTAGGAATGTGGTTGTAATGTCTGAAAGGTTGAACCACAAGGAAATTATAACAGCACTGAAGAATAGTAGGGAAATACACACTGCGTCACAGAACCATTTCTAAAAAGTGCCTCCAACTTTCTCAACAAAACTTTATATGCTATATACAGTTGTGTTCAAAAGTTTGCATACCCTGGTAGAAATTGTGAAATTTTGGCATTGATTTTGAAAATATGATTAATCATGCAAAAACTCTGTCTTTTATTTAAGGATAGTGATCATATGAAGCCATTTATTATCACATAGTTGTTTGGCTCTTTTTAAAATCATAATGATAACCGAAATCACCCAAATGGCCCTAATCAAAAGTTGACATACCCTTGAATGTTTGGCCTTGTTACAGATACACAAGGTGACACACGCACAGGTTCAAATGGCAATTAAAGGTTAATTTCCCACACCTGTGGCTTTTTAAATTCCAATTAGTGTCTATGTATAAATAGTCAATGAGTTTGTCAGCTCTCATGTGGATGCACTGAGCAGACTAGATACTGAGCCATGGGGAGCAGAAAAGAACTGTCAAAAGACCTGCGTAAGAAGGTAATGGAGCTTTATAAAGATGGATATAAAAAGGATATAAAAAGATATCCAAAGCCTTGAAAATGCCAGTCAGTACTGTTCAGTCACTTATTAAGAAATTGAAAATTCGGGGATCTCTTGATACCAAGCCAAGGTCAGTTAGACCAAGAAAGATTTCAGCCACAACTGCCAGAAGAATTGTTTGGGATGCAAAGAAAAACCCATAGATAACATCAGGAGAAATACAGGCTCCTCTGGAAACAGACGGTGTGGTTGTTTCAAGGAGCACAATACGACGATACTTGAACAAAAATGAGCTGCATGGTCGCGTTGCCAGAAAGAAGCCTTTACTGCGCCAATGCCACAAAAACACCCGGTTACAATATGCCCGACAACACCTTGACACGCCTCACAGCTTCTGGCACAATAATATAGAGTGACAAGACCAAAATGGAGCTTTATGGTCACAACCATAAGCGCTATGTTTGGAGAGGGGTCAACAGTGAAACAATACCATCCCCACTGTGAAGCATGGTGGTGGCTCACTGGTTTTGGGAGTTTGTGAGCTCGAAAGGCACAGGGAATCTTGTGAAAATTGATGGAAAGATGAATGCAACATGTTATCTGAAAATCCTGGCAGACAATTTGCATTCCTTTGTACGAAATCTGCGCGTGGGACGCTCTGTTTTTCCAGCACGACAATGACCCTAAGCACAAGGCCATGTTGACCCTCCAGTGGTTACAGCAGAAAAAGGTGAAGGTTCTGGAGTGGCCATCACAGTCTCCTGACCTTAATATCATCGAGCCACTCTGGGGAGATCTCAAATCTACGGTTCATGCAAAACGACCCAAGACTTTGCATGACCTGGAGGCATTTTGCCAAGACGAATGGGCAGCTATACTACCTGCAAGAATTTGGGGCCTCATAGACAACTATTACAAAAGACTGCATGCTGTCATTGATGCTAAAGGGGGCAATACACAGTATTAAGAACTAAGGGTATGCAGACTTTTGAACAGGGGTCATTTCATTTTTTTCTTTGTTGCCATGTTTTGTTTTACAGTTGAATATGAATCTCATAAGAAATAAAACAAATGCGTTTGCCCAGCTCACTAATGTTTTGTTTAAAAATGCTACGTGTATTACCAATTCTCCAAGGGTATGCAAACTTTTTAGCACAACTGTATGCTAAGTATGTAACAGGCTACACCCATTAGTCAACAGAGGCACCAATAAAGCCTGTCTTGGTATATGGAAATTATTCTGTATTACAGTTAGAGTTGTGATGCCCAGTGTGGTTAAATAAGGAAAACAAGTGGGCCTGTGTTGACTAGACAAAAAAAGAAAAGAATAAAACCTTCCAATGGGAGGTAAAAGCTGTGCGCATGGCCTGGTATTCCCCTCGGTTGTTCCCACACTGGCCAGTCAGGCTGGAGCACATGCCGGAATGTACTTTCCTCCAGCAGCACGAACACTTGAACTCTGCTTCACAATGTTCTGTCCTCCCTGACCTGCTTTACTTCAGCAGGTGGCGCCTACTTGGAGCCCGACCACCCTCTGTCTGTGTAGGCCCCCTCTCCGGTCCCAGAGTGTGGCGAGGGGCCACAGGGTGTGCAGAGGTCCGAGTCAGTATCGGACTCGCCCTCGGCGATGTAGGGCCTGACTTTGGCACACAGGGCCATACCGGCGAAGTAACTGCTGCTGAGGAATTCCAGGTTCTCCCTGGACTGGGAGATGCTGAATCCGCTGAAGGACCGCTCAAGCTCCTCGTGGTCCACAGAGGGGATCGAGATGGAGGTGTCACTTTCCCGCAGGGCATTGTCCTGCTGCTGCTGCTGCTGCTGCTGATGATGATGATGTTGATGCTGTTGATGCTGCCTCCCATCATCTGAGCCTGTACGACTGCTCCCGTTGTGGCCGCCGGACGAGCGGTCGTGGACGGGAGGCGGGGGGATGCGGACCAGGGAAGGGTCCCCCACGGGTGAACTGCCTTGGCTGCGCTGATGGAACTCGCTAATGGGGTGCTGATGCCAGGACGTGGAGGGAGGGCACTGGCTCTGGACAGCGCCGGAGGTGGGAGGTGGGTCAAAATTCTTCTGCCCAGCAGAGCTGTTGGAGCGGATGATCTTGGTGATGGAGCCGCTCTTCTCCATCTGTCCCCGACTGTCCACAGGGCTGTGGTAGGGCGGGGCCGGGTCGGGCTCCTTGGACGCAAAGTAGGCATCCGTCTCTGACTGCGGGATGCCCATCCGCTGTATGTAAATGTTGACCAAGAAGTCCAGCTTTCTCTCCATGGACATCACCTGACAAGAGTGAACGTGTATTGATGGGCAGTCCCTCGGATGAGCTGAGAGAAAGTAATAAGAAACATGACCTCACCTGTTTCTCCACCTTCCCCAAGCGTCCCATCATACTCGGGTCCTCTGGAATCTCTGGCTCCGTGGAGCCCTTAGGCCGGTCCTTATCTGTGATTGAAGGACCTCTACCAACAATTTGGTCAACTCTAATAATTGGGAAAAGAAGCAATACTTTGGATGAAGTCAATGTTCACCTGTGTGTACCTGCGTGAAAAAAGAAGACCATAACCAGAGCTTTCTATGCTGAGAAAAGGAGCAATTGCATTGATATGCATTCAAAGCCTTATCTGGCAGGATCAGAGAGACCAGGTCGAGATCAACACAAAAGAATGATAAAGTACAGAAAATACAGAGAGGGATGCAGGGAGAATTAAATGATTTGAAAATGTACAAAATTCATAGCATACTAGCTACTGTTAATTAATCATTAGTTTGTATGGGAAACTACAGGACTATTTTAAAATAGTACATTAGGTTGATAAGACCAACTTGTGACGATTAATATATATTTTATATCCTAAAGGTTTTTCTGGAAGTCCTATGGTTTTCAAACTATCAAGGAAATGTGCAAATTGTTGTCATGTTAATGGGAGCTCTGTGGCAGGACGTCTCCAGGCGAACACACCATCACAGTGGATACTTAGAGAAATAATACAGTTAGAGTTCCCTTGCAGCCACCCTGACTCACTGGTTTCCTACATA
Organism: Hiodon alosoides; assembly: GCA_025775065.1. Taxonomy (NCBI): domain Eukaryota; kingdom Metazoa; phylum Chordata; class Actinopteri; order Hiodontiformes; family Hiodontidae; genus Hiodon; species Hiodon alosoides. Next base: position 54,400 of record JAOYSI010010691.1, read on the forward strand.
GATAGAAGTCCAGCCACTGGGGTTGTGGGGGCCTGGGAGGACGTGGCAGCAGGACTCGGCTAACGTTTTAACTGGCTAAGCCATAAGCATGTTGGAGGAAGGAGCGGGGACGTGCACTGGGCGTTATGACGTGGAGGGGTCAGAGACACAGGATACCGAGATGGAGCGGGAGTTGGTACCTTTTGGAACACACAAACATTCTTCCTGCACTTCCATTAAAAGGCTGTAGTTTGCGACGCCCTGATGAACCTTTGATGTGTTCTGTAAGCGGGTCAATGTAATCTGGATGATCCATGTATGAATGGAAATGTGGAGTGTTTTAGTACATCCAGTCTGGGCAATCCAATGTATTTACTAATGCTTATCAAACATGTATCACTATTTTTTTTTTTTATCTAGGAACAATTCCAAGTCAAAACCCCATGTCTCTAAAGGACCTCAGAATGCAGAATTTCATGAACAATGATTGAATCTTTTTTTTTTTAGGGAGTTTGGAAAACAAGTTAATGGAACACAAGGATGTGTGACATATTGAAAAGTCTAAAGTGCATTTCCCGCCATGCTTCATTATGCCTCATGCCAGCATGCACACAGTGATAATCAAGTCTGGTCTGCTCACTGCGCCTCGTTGCTCACAGGAGGCAGTTACATTTCCATTTCATTCTGAGGAGTGGGACACTTTTTTGTGCATTGCAGGCAGATCAGCTCAATCCATTTTTTGTTTGGCTACATGTCTGGCACTCACCTGTGTGGGCTTTGACAAGTTAGTAGAGGTTCGTTTACAGATTGCTCTGAATGAGAGCAACTGCGGTGAAATAACTGCTTCTACATCTGATGCCTAGAACTGCATGATGGTTTAAAGTTAAAATGCATTGTAGGCTCATTATAGGCAGTCTTCCTCTCTGGAAGGTAGACCACAGCAAATTATGTTTTTGTAAGAAAGACAACTGCTCTCTTTTTTTGGTCTTCCAGAAAGGCCGTGTGACTGAGTCGACGCCTGCCTTGGGTCCTGGAACTAATGCTCTGCCACGTAGCACAAATCAAAAAAGGTTGCGTTGTTGCTGATCAACAGGAAAAGGAAAATATCTGACAGGGGATGCAGTCTGGTGAGGCCTAACCTAGGAGAGATTTGGGGTGACTCTTTGGGTCCCTTGGTTGCATACTTCTTATGGCGGGGAGTTGAGAGTGGAGGGGGACCCACAATCATATCTATCCTGGCAAGGTAAATAGAGAAGACACCAGCACAATGCGTAATGAAGCAACAGGAGCTGGAACATCAAATCAAACAGAAGGGCAACCAAGGAGAACACAGACAGATGACAAATAAGTGAAAATATATTCCATACATACACCTCACCGTGCAAATAAACGTTTTGGTTTTTTTCAAACACCCATATTCAATTATGATACCGCATTGCTGTTCACACTAATCAACTTAAAGGTGTTTTTCTGGTTCACATTTTTGACTATGGAATATATTTACATATATGTGGAACCATTTTTTGAACTCACAACATATATTCAGTACTTATTCGGCATTATTCGGTAAATGAAATGGTCTGTTGGATGTGAGAATCCCTCTGTCAGCCCAGCTCCTAATACTTTATTATGATCTCTCCTTTGTGATTCGCTCCATGACAATATCCTATGCTTCCGGAAGGTAAAAAGGACACAAGAATTTGCAAAAGAGTGAAGTCAGCATTCAAATCTTAGCGCGAAAGACCCGAGAACAACAACTAACGGGACCCGTCACTGCAGAGCGGATATCAGGAAGTCCTGAGACAGAGGAGGGGGTGGGAGAGTTCATGCAGAGTGCAGACACCACGTAGAACCGGTCATCCGAGGGCTGTGCCTGGTGCCCGGTAGTGTGGCCGCAAACAGGCTTTGGGAGGAAAAGAGACGGACTGGAGAGGAGGCTTAGCGTCTTGCCTGGACTGCAGGTTTTTAATGCGTGACAGCATATCCAGGTGGCCTGCCGAGTACTGCTCTATCACATCCATGACGTCGTATGGTCTCAGGCTCTCCTTGAACTTCCTCTTGGACACCATGAATCTCATAATGCTGAAGGGGAGCAACGAGGCACACATCAGAGCCTCCAACACGACAAATCTCTAGCTTCCTCATCCCATTGGTCACGGGGGGAAACAGCACTGAACGGTTTGTGATCAGGCCGTTCATTTTAGTCAAAATGCTCAGCCCAGAATCAATACAGCACGGCGTAGAGCAAGAAATATTGATAGTATCTCAAAACACCATTAATATCAGTGGTGCATTCGAAGGCACCGTGGATTCAATGTCCACATAAATGAACACTTCACTAGAGATAAGTAAGAGAATTTCTTATTGTGTAATGCAGCTAAAGAGCCCTACTACCTACTGCAGGTCATTTTTCCATTGCCCACGATTTACATCAATATTATTAACTCAGGAGAGTGGCTAATGTCTAGTCAAACTAAAACCTACTAGGCAAAAATCAAGGCCAGATCAAGCACTGCTGCTGTAAAATCTTCTACTGCAAATTAAAACACACGCATTTAAAGCCGGAACATAGGAGTGACATGTTAAACTTACCACACAGCTCTTATTGTAACCTTTAGTCCTGGAGTTAGGTCCTGTGTGATGAACTCGCAGTGGCAACTCTTATTGTCATCGGCAATGTCTTCTCCCGGGAGGCTGGCTTCTGCGGAACAGTGAAACAGGGACTTAACGGATCCAGCACTGGCGTGAACAAGGAAGCTAAGATGCAGTCTCTAAATCTCCGGACATTCAACTGCCACTGTTACATGGAACCAAGCGAGCTCAAGGCACAGCCAAATTGCTTGCAAAGCCCAGCCATTGCTGTGTGGCCCGGCAGGGGGGGCAGAACCGTGACTGTGCCTGTTAAGCCCAGTGGCTGATCATGTCAAAAACACCCAGGTGCAGGGAAATGCGAGACGGGGCACCGCGCTGCCCGAGAGGCAGCGTCAGAGGTTAAGGGGTCACCTGACCTGACCTCTGTGGCCCAAAAACATGGAGGCATTCCGTGACCTGGCCATGGTGCTCTCAAGTAAAGCAGCTTGTGAGGCCATTGCCATTCCAGGCCAGGAGAGGTGTGGATGTTGTCAGGGGATGAGCTTCAAGCGTCACCTGTGCGTCTGTCTCTTTGTGCAATCTGCAGTTTGAGTCATCAAATATCTGACTTATAAATATTAGTGTCTCATCAAATATTAGGCTTATATCAACTCTCAGTCATTGTCAATAGAGCAAGATAGCTCAGTTTTGTATTGTACTTTAACCCTAAAACTACAGCACTTTTGTACATCGCTCTGGATAAGAGCGTCTGCTAAATGTCAAAAATATAAATGTAAAATGTGTCATGTTGGGGAAATGGATATACAAGGAGAGCCGGGCCATATAACCCCGGCAGATGACTTGTATAACAAGCTGGCAGGCCAAAAAGGGAAGCTTTCTTCCTCGTAAGTAAAATAAGTATAAGCAGACTGTATCTATGCTGTATCTTGCTGTGCCCACACTTCTCTCTTCGCGCGCAGGTTAGACTGAGGGGGCTCTGAGATGACGGGCTGGTCAGCTTCCTACATGCAGGTTTAAGTGCAGGAGAGGCAGCTGCGGGGGCGCATGGTCGCACAAGCTGTCAGTCAGTACCATGGAGTGATGGAATGCCCCTTAATATCTCGCATGCAAGGCTTTATCTATCCATTCCGACCAATCGCTCCCCTTTTCCTGCTACTCTATCAAGCCATCGCAGATGTGTGGTATTTCCTTACTGATTAACCCCTCAATTGCTGCAAATAAGTGGAGAGGAGAGACATGAAACAAAAGCTGTTAAAAGCTGTAAAATGATCATTGAATAAAAGGATGAGCAGGATCATTTCCGGAACGCATACCGTTTTGTTGTGTGAAAAACACAAGGACTCAGACTTTTTGACCATCCTTTTTTAGCACCTCTTCTGTAGTCTCCTTCACCATTTGGTTTTGAAAACTGCTTGTCACAGTTTTATGACTCCCTGAAGGTACAGCATGACTGATGAACACATATGTACAGGCTTCCGTATTTTATCATTGGTTAAATGTATTTTACACTTGTAAACCCAAATATTACCTATTTTATCATTGGTTAAATGTATTTAGTATACATCCTTGAAGAGGCCTACAGTTATATGATGAGTAGAATGAATTGGACATTGCAATAGACAGAATAATAATGAATTGAACACGATAATACTGGATGGCTCACAAACACTTAATTGAGTAGCGGCAATATAGTAAAAGGGGGTGGGCAGCTCTTTTACACTACATTGCCTATGGCAGGGAAATGGGCAGCACATAGACCGCCTCACAACCAACAGATTCAGGTGTAGAAAAATACAGGAAGGCTTAAACATTGAATCATTATCATGAAGGTCTGTAGATTCAGTCATATTTTTGGCAGGAGGGGTTCATCCTGAAAACACTATTGAGCTATGGCAGAAGTCATAGAAGGAAAGGTGTTTCCGTCTTTCTGTACCTTCAGGAGTCTGACAAGCTACACCATTCGTTACTTTACATAGCTCTATTCTCTCGTAGAATGAACCACAAAAGCAGGTAAAAAATAAGACAAGTAAAGGCTCTTTTAACCCATTTGGATTAAAATGGCCACAGAAAAGACCTGGAACGTATTTAGCAAAGTTAGATCCCAAATGCTATGCAAAAATTACAAGGTCACCATTTCTGGTCATAAACTGACCTAAAAAAATACTTTAGAAGAGACACTGATATTGCCATTAAATAAGCATTTAAATGGAAAATAGCATACACATAATAGGTGTATTATATCTTATAAAACGTTTGCCATTGAACGAGTCCTGAAAACAAAGTTACGGTCAAATCAATCCAAATTCACATGAATTGTTTGAAGAGAAGAAAATGTAAAACTGTATATATATACACAGTTTGGATTCCATTATCAGAGGAGACTTAAAGCCAGATGGTTACCAAAAGGTCAGAGACAACAAAGCAGAAACCCAAAGATTTGTAATGACTGTGCATAATGGTCGGGAGCATTCCACCACCATTTAACATATGTGGTGTTATACGTAGTTTCATACTGCTGAACAATGGCATCGTGGTAACTATGGATATACATTGTGATTGCTTAATTTCCAAATGAATAATATGCTAAGAAATATGCTAAGGACAACTCCATAAAATTGCACGATTGGTAACCTCTTAATATATATTACATTTTCAAAATTCAAAATTCAAATTTCAAATTTCAATTTTGTTTCATTAAAGCCGTTTTGGAGAAGCAATGCCCATTTTAACGGAAAGTGTTTCTGACCAAGCAACTTAGCTTGCCTCAGAACAACAAGGGTGCAACAGTTATCCAAGTTCCAAACTTAATTCATTTGAGACAAAGTCAACTTTGTCTCTCATGTGAACATGGAAACAAGTAATCTTAAAATTAAGAGATTATCGTTTAGTTGTAATGGAAATAAAGACTTAATATATTTTTTAGGACTTTATGTGAATATGCGGATGCAGTTAGTGGGTGATGTAACTTTGCTGCTTAACAGCAGCCATTTTGTTTCACAGCTTCTCAGTTACCATACTATGCCAAGCAGAGGAACTGTGTGTGTGTGTGTGTGTGTGTGTGTGTGTGTGTGTGTGTGTGTGTGTGTGTGTTACCGGAGTATAGGTACGAGTAGAAAATCTCACTGAAATTATATAAAAGAAAAAACACCATATATCAATACACTGGTTAAAAGGATTTGGGGTAGTCTATTAATATGTTCGATACGAACCCAGTCTTAAAGAACACATTCTGTTTAATTTAGAAGCTTGGATCTCAAAACCATTCAACTGCTTCTTATTTGACCTAGTTTCTCATTTTAAGAACAAACAGTACAGATTTCAGGAGAAAAGAGGTCAATTCTAAGATTTATGTTTCATATAAACCAAAGAGATCAAATAGCTATCATAGTGAAATAAAATAGAAGAATTATCCACAATAGCATACACTGCAGTTGAGAGTTATGCTATGGTGTGTTTGGTGCTGTTACTGTGGAAGCAAACAAATTGCCGACCACCCAGCCAATGGCCTGACCTGGAGAGCTCTTCATTCTGAAATCTTCATCCTGCATCTCAATCAGCACTTTAGCATCAGACAGAGAAATGGAAAGGAATAGGTGAGCATTGGGTCATCCCACATAAACAACAACATGTTTTATTATTCCTTTGTAAGACACACACAGAAGAAAAAAAACTGATAACTGCAAGGGAAGACAGATACTGAGTGCATGGAATCAAGTCAGTACGCATACCTGAAACGTTAGAGATGAAAACTTTAACACCCACCTTGCCACTGCGGAGAGAGTCCCACGGGTATCCCCTAGAGCGTTGCTTTCAGAGCTTACCAAGTCTATGATGTCATATAACGTCATAGATTGAACTTAGTAGACTAAAGTCCGTGAAAATCATTCATGGGGAGAATGTATCTTTGTCTCTCCACAGTGCAAATATCAAAATCACAGAAACATGACATGTAGACCTAGAAACTGAATTCAAACAAAGAGCCACCTGATTATGTTCTCCATAAGAAAAACTGTCACATACTAGTGACATATGCAGTTTCACTCCACAAAATGTAGGTGACAGGGCAAAAGTTAAGTTGTCATTAGGTTATCATTAAGACCAAATAAAACAACGAAATCTGGCACATTTTTCGGTTCGGGTTATCCCACCTTCTGAATTTTGGCGGGACGTGGCACCCTTGATTCGGAAGGCTTGTCTGGCGCGACTGCGGTCCGTAAAGCTCCAGCTTTTGGGCACCTTGCTGGGGCTGTCCTCAATGCTGTTGTCTGCGCTGGGCGACCGCCGCATGCCCTGCCCCTGGGGGGAGCCCTTCCCCTTGGCCCCAGAGCTCTTTGGGCTGGAGAACACCCTCTCTTTCAGGCTGACCTTCTGACTGCAGTCGCAGCAGGAGACAAAAGGAACCGGGGAGATTTGTGCGTCACATGACCACCCATGTCATCTGTGACGTCAGACAGCCTGCTCACCGCACCGTTAACTGAGTAAAGTTAGAACCGGTTAACCACGGTTCTTTGTATGAGGAATCATTTGAATCCAATAAATCTCCAAAACTAAACCCAAACCGTATTTAGAATTCAAGGCGATGCTTTGCTTTCTTTTATATGTTTATATAAAGATTATATTTTCACAGATACTTAATATCCTATTCATAAATGCAACCTCATTCAGTATGTTTTTATGGTTTGTGTGCACACTGAACAGAATTGTTGAAAGGGACAAATATTTCTTGTCATAATGTATACTTGTGGTCTGGTGAACCCTCTCTTACCTCTACAGTAAACTAAATTGAACAAAATCTTTAGCATCTGTGCTTTTCACACATGTTTACACAGCATTCAATGACTGGGAACAAAACACAACAGCAGCATCACCACCACATACATTTTTCATGCATAGATCATGTTCTCTTTGAGGTCATTCCTGCATGCAGAGTAATTAGTAAAATGATGTTCCACCCCAGTCAAAAAGCTCCATGTTTTTGTATGTAACAATGCAGCCTTTTCCATTATACATGGAACTGCCTGTAAATAGTCGAATGGCAAACTAAACTACTTCTGCTCTGAGACGCAAAAATAAATCTATTTAGTTTGAGTACAATCTTTGCAGTGCATCAGATGAATGACACTGGAAAACAAGCAACAGGACCTTCATAGGCATTCAGCAAATAAAATGAATAAAATGAGGCCACTGAATGAGGATGCAAAAAGGAAAGATAATATAAGCAAAATAACAATAACAATTGTGATGCCTTTTAGAGGAACCGATGTATTGTCATTAGACGTGGGACAAAATAATTGTCCTCTAACAGCTTCACTAACTTCTGTTTAATTAGGTTTCAGATTCAGCCGTTACTTTGCCCAGGAATAAAGTTGCCTTATTAAATACCAATCTGTAAGAACAGATAAAATTACAAGTCGCTCTAGATAAGAGTGCCTGCTAAGCTGTAAAACCGGAAATTTCCCCTCCAAATGCATTCCTACAGTTCACTTACCAAGCAATCACAGTCTACTTATCTGGGTCAACTGCATACGTATCTCAGATTTCCTATCTTGATTCCTATTCTTATCCAAATTCCAACGAGAGATTCAACACTAATTCAATTCTCTTAAGAAAAATTTGACTAATGTACATTAATGCAATTATACCATGATTGTATTGCTACCATTGTATTGCTTTCCTTATTGTGTTCTGTGTCATATTACACATGTAGAACTATTCAATGATTGACAGCTGGCAGTGGTTCAACAAACGGAATAATAAAACTAGGCGTCAACTTCGAAGCAATGCTATTTTTATGACCAGAAGATGATCAGATTTGGAACTGACTCTCCTTGTAGTTTGTCCCAGTTTGTGTTCCAGTTGGTGGTGTTCACTTTTGTGCTGGTTCATTGTCAAGCTGTGTCTATTCTCCTCTACAGGTCATTGAATTTATGGCATCCTTGTAACCAGGAAACAGATGGTGTTTATTTTTTTAAAAATTGCATTGCTTCAGCTGGCCTCATTAGCTTCCCAAGCAACAACATTCCTTGCATGCAAGAGCAAGGCCTACTTAAACGGCAACGTGCTTCCTGCTATCTTCGGATCGTTAGCTGTCAGACATGATGATGAGCATTGGCGCAAAACCAGAAAAAATACACGCATTCAAAAGCATGATAGGTTTCCTGATTCTTGCTTCTCGTTTACAAAATAATTCAGTATATGATGCAAACACAGCAGGCATGGCAGTTTGCAGACTGGAAATGAAAATAGAGTGTGATAAACTCATTCTGATGGGACGCATGAACATGTGCTTGGTTCAGTTTATTCCCCTTTGTTGGGGGGCACAAGCTTAGATCCACTAATTAATCCAATCGTTAATTTTATATAACCCCCTTTCCCAGGGGGTAAGGCAGGGTATACCCAGGGCTGGGACGCCTGTCCATCGCACAGTGGGAGACTCTCGCAGTCGCCAATCCAGTTAGCCCGCCAGTCTTTGTAGCGTGGGTGGAAACCAGATCACCCAGAGGAAATCCATGTGAAGATGGGGAGAACTTGCAAACTCCACACAGACAGTGATCTACGTGTTCAGACTCAGCTATCAGTTGCATTTTACTAATCTTATACCATTGTTAGGCTGTGACAGTCCTGATGCTGGAGATTTTGGTAAAGATTAATGGGGCGGTTGGATTGCATCTGGCTAGGTTGGTCCATGCCACAAAGCAGAAGTATTGTATTTAAATGAAAATAAAAAATGGGACAAGGGGAAAAATTCGGAGCAGACCCATATGATCTAAAAAGAATAACCGTGCAAACATTAGTATTGGTGTGCGACAAAATTCCTGAAGTACCTATTTATTCCTGGGCAGCAACCACAAACTTTCTCTTTGCAAGAACTCTCATTACTAGAAATGAGGGAAAATGGATATTAGAGGAAATCATTATGTATGATATTGCTGTCATTGTGGTACCGGTTCAGTGTCTGCTGCTGGAGATTATCAGAACACTGCTGCTTGGACAAGCTTTCAGCAAGGGTTAGTAAGCACTAGCCCCCTGGACATTGGATAATCTTTTGGAGTGGAGCAGAAAAACGCTTACATTCTCAAACCGCCATGTGGCATCGCTTAGACCAGTGTTTCTCAAAACCGTAGAACCACAGACCATCAGCTGACGTTGTGTTTTCTGTGAACCGTCCAGTCCCACTCATGTACAGTATCTTAAAATACCCTAAGAAAAATAGTTGCTATTACATTAAAAAAACATGGTCTGAGCCATATTTCTTTCTCTCCAATTTGTCATCCTAATTAAAAGGACAGATGTTTTGCTTTTAACACCAGGGAAGGGATGCCTGATTCCCTCTTTTCTGTCTCACTCTTCAGGGTTTGAAAATCCTGGTCATGTTCACCATATTGTCTAAGACTTTTGCAATGATTCCATTTATGTGTCTCAAGTGTCCAAATGTATAACATTCCAACACTTCTATTCAATTCTGAGAATATGACAATAAGATATCCTATAAAGTTACCTTTACATTGATATACAATGAAATTAAATAATATAGTAACAAATGTAATGACTTACTTATTTAGTTCTCGTGATCATTGAGTATACCAACTGTTTTTAAAGTAGCTTACCGAACTTAATTTTTTATATAAATTTCAAAAGAAAACTGAACCCATGGCAAAGTAAATGTTTCTGGAAGACCCCAACATTTACATCAACCTGGACGGTTGTTATGGACCAATGTTGATCTGGAGACACACTTAGAGAACCACTGGTCTACAAGTCTTAGCAACAGCAGTTCACCTTGCCCCAAATTCTCCCTGTTTCAAAGCTGATCACAGCATAGCACAGGCATCACCAATAGATCCTGCAGCTCAAAATAACTGAGATGATCACCTCGCGGGGAAAACATGATCTGCTAAACTTATTTTGTAGAGTGCATCAAATCAATATCTGCGTCTCAGATAAAAGTAAACCTGACAAATTCAGGTAGAGTTAAAGAACAAAATATTGTAACATCATAATCTCTACAATATAAGGCTAGTTTAAAAGGTTTGAAATACATCAAACAAGCACATTGCAAACAGGAAAAAATAGTGTCTCTATGTTGTATATCTATGCTTTAGTTTGTAAAAATCAAATGTGCAAGGTGCTGCTACATATGAAAGTGATCCCAGATCCAGGATCAGGATTTGTAGCCTCCAGCCATTACGATTCTCATAGAAGATGTTTGTGAGCGGCATGAAACCACCATATCAGCCAGCCTTTTCCCTGGATTGTTCCTGAAGTCTTAATGTGGTTGGTGCTTATTGACTATCATACAGTAGCAATACCTCCCACTGAAGAGCATCGCGTTTAAAAACGAAACTGAATTAAAGCCATATGTTTCACAGCAGAGTACAATGCACACAGTCACACTTTTACACCGACCTGGGGGAAGGCTCTGGCTGGGGCTCCTTCCTTCATATCCCAAAAAGGAGAAAAAACACACTTAATTGCCATTACACAACTATCCGATACAGTTATGACATTTCCCTGCAATGTAATCCAATCGGCTAAGTTTCAGAGGATGAATAATACAATTAGACATGGGAAAGCAATGAAGTGTGAATATCTTGCACGGGTACCCTATAGGCAGCATCTCTCTCCAGTAGGTTTCCAAAGTCCAGAATGATAAGACGAAGGCGCACAGAAAATTGTTGTTTTGATTTCATTTAAAAACTCGAAAAGCAGGGGAAATTTCTGACCTGAATGACAACCCAGATTTGCTCTTCAGATTTCGCAGAAGGTCCAGCTGATTCAGAGGAGGGATAAGCCTGCAACGCAATGTGGAAATTGAATCAGTAGTGTGAATTTAAGTGCAGATAATGTAGATTACGGTATTAGTATTACAGTTGTTAACAAATCAAATTAGCTAGCTAGTTTTATTAAAATTCTAATCACTGGAAAAGCCTGATCAAATAAAAATTGAAGGCAATGAAAAAAAAGATTTTATCTAAGTAACGTGGGAAAAAAAATCTATAAAACCCTAATTTGAAAATGAATCTATTTAGGGCTTCCCAAAAACACTTGTCTGTAAGTGATTACGTCAACAAAGATGAACAAAGTCTAATTTAGCAAACGTTCCGTGTGAGCTTCCCCAAATGTGCCAGCCAGAGAGGAAGACTGATTGTGAAAACCCACTCACGCACAGAGTCAGAATTAAAATACAGAGTACCAAAAGTACATAACAATGGTTGCGGCCCGTACCTATACATTGGGACGGAAACTGTCCGCTCATAGTAGTCCCACGTCGACTGCATATCTGTCCGCGTGAGGTTGGTAGCATAAAACCGCCATGCCGCCTGAGTTGAGACAACGACGGAATGACAAATTCAGGTGATCGTGATTCATTCCGCTGTGACACACGCAGAGCCTTCCTCAGAGTGTTCTATTTTTTATTTTGTGTAAACTCCAGCAGGCCTCTTTTTGAATACTTTGACTTACAGCTGAAGAAATAATGGAGACCCGCTGGAGCTTAACATACATTATAACCAGGCACTGGTTATTCACAGTTCTTCTGATTCCTATCTCACTCAGCGCTTCTCCATTTGAGCAGGCCTGACTCATATTGCAGCGACTACAAAAATTGTGTCAAAATTTTTTTAGGTTCTTGTCTGCATAATTTAAAAAATGCTGTCCTCTATATTCTGGTACCTTAAAGCATTTAGGGCACATACCAATTTTGGGGCCTTTGAATTTCTTTGGCGTAGTAGCTAACTGAAGCAGGGAACCACAATTTGCGGCCCAGTGCTGATAGTGTTAACTTATTCAGTCCCTTGAATGTTCATAATTTCCTGAAAAATAGCAAACCTTGTAGTATATTTCCAATTGCTTACAGACACTTTTGTAATGACATGGTCTCATTGAATGCATGCGTGTTCAGCCGTAATGCAAGAATATAAATTATTGTGGATTTAAACTGCTCGTGCATTTGAGTCAGGACAAATGGCAAACAGGTTTTGTACCAACCTTGGCATACTTTGACCACATTGCCATGATACAGAAAATAGTGATATACTGCTAAATAATATGGTCTTAATTCCTTTTGGAGCAACGCAGTTGAGCAAATAATAATTAACCTAGCAAAACTATTGTCTCCCCATTTTGAAGGTTGTACAACACGGCTGACAAGTGCAGGTTCATCATTCACTGATCTCCTCGATTGCCTCTTTAGCTACCGTGTAGCTTGTGTCCCGGAATCGCTGCTTGCATCTATATTTATTATTATTAATATTATTGGGCTGAATGGTCTTGTGTTGTGCCATATTGGCACGTCCATATTCATTATTCATCTACATTATTTATTAGTGATGCATTTTGCCAAGGTTGGTATTAACATTATTATACCTGGATAAGTCCTGCAGCAGGATTTCTACGCTTTTCAAAATGTTTTTGTCTGTGTTGTTCCTGTACTTTCAGAGCAAACCCAGAACCCAAGATACCCTTTGAGAAAAAAAGAGAAAAAAAGTCAAAATTTGTTTTACAACAGTCAGATCTACACTAACAAATTAAATCAAGATTAAAACCAATCAAAGATCAAATCAAATATATATTATATCAAAGGATATATTAATTTAGTTGCACGTTATTTAGCTTAAGATTAGTCTGAATTGCCGGCTGACACCACATATTCTATCCAACAGTTCTTTTGAATCTGGCTGAACTCCCAACTTACTGCAGGGAGGGCAAAGAAAGACACTCCAATCAAGGTAAACGTTGCAGCAAGAAGCCGTCCATTCCATGTTATCGGATACTTATCACCATAGCCTATAGTAGTCAGAGTGATCTGAAACAGGCAAAAAACAATAATGATGAATGCATATCTTCTCAGTTCTTACTTAGAAGCCTATATCTTACATCATACTTATTTTTTAATGGGACGTAATGGTAAAAGCCAGCATGCAAATACATCGGAACTACATTACTGGAATGCTAATTGCTAACAAATAGTATGTCCAGAACAGGACTTACAAGCCCCCACCAGAGGGCATCTGCGTAGGTTTCAAATTCTTTGTTGTCTTCTTTCTCAGCCAAATAAACCAGGAAGGAAGCAAGAATGAGGCAGAGAAACCCAATGTACCAGGCAGTGATCAGCTCCTGTATGGGCATAAAGTGCGTTACCATGATAATGAATGGTTCCTGTAAATATATTGTCAGCTTGGTAAATACATTTGAGAAGTATTGGAAACTAGATTAAAAAAACACTGGGGATCAATATCGAGACTAGCATTTCTATATTATTTTTGAAACATGCTCTATTAAAGCCTCTATCACTTAACAACTTGATATTTCACAGACGACTTTTGTTCATAAGATGAGATTTTTCAGAATGAAACATGATACAGCACAAGATAAAGCCATGTCAGTGTACATTTACTTCTTCAGCCTGGGCATTACAGTACGGTACATTTGTTTCCTGTTGATTTCTGGTGCCACTGTGAAACTATCAGTTTTGATGGCCATCTGGTCTTGCAGTGTTTGCACGACGTCAACACCGTCAACACAGTTCTTCTCAACTAAATTAATGACGCTGGTCTTGTTCTTCAAAGCATTTACTATTACGGCCCTTTTCAGCTGCCATTTATGTAAATATCACGGTATATTGAAAAAGCCTTGTTACTTTAGTTTCATTACATCTTCACATTTTGGCCCCTTAAAAGTAGGTATTGGAGTACAAAGGAGTGGCCTGTACTGTTTTTCGTGGAAACCAGTGTCACTCTGTGCTCACTATGAGGTCTCAGAGTTGTCTGACTGGAAGTAGTGTTCAACTATGTAACCATGCATATTACCATTACTCTACACCATCGGTCTCATACATTTAGATTAAAAGCTATAAGAACAGGCAGCTTTGCTGAAATCCAGTGCAGTGGCTCGGTCCATTTTCTCCTGACAGTTTGCCAGAATATCGCCAGAGCCCTGACTTATTTATTTCTCTTTTGTTTTTCTCCAGCAGTGTTCTGTATCTCCTGGGACTAAAGGGAAAAAAGCACATTTTTGCAGCATCAAATTCCACTGGTCAACAACTGGTTTATGCGGTTTGGCCAACAAAGAGCCCAGCAGTATACAATTAAATTGCTCAAGACTGTCATTCTGAGACCACATTTTGAAATTAGTTTCCGTGAAAATTAATTGCCTTTCATTACGTTGCAAAAGTGAGTTAGAATCTGCCTCCTCTGCAAATGATTCAGCATGGGTTTTAAAAAGCCCTAGCCTGCCCCCAATGTGCACTGATGCAGTCACATATACTCACTGTATTGGCACTGATTTTGTGCATCCTCTCTGGCACAAACACAGGTTAGCATGCTTCTGTCATGCAGAGGACATCAGCCTCAAACGCACACCTGCCTTACACCAGTCATATTTTCCTGCTGCACACATCCACAAACCAGAGCACCATAAGGTGTGGTGAGCCATTTCAGGCAGGCGTAGGGTGCTGGGCCCGCAGGCAGTAAGAGCAGAGCGGTGGAGATCAGCCGCCACTCGACATCTCCGCAGGGTCCACACAGCATCATGCAACTTCTGCTCCGCTCTTCAGCACCCAGTTACCTTGCTGTGGGCGTAGACGACCGATCCCAGGAGTTTCCAGGTACCCCCCCGGCGGTCCATCCGGATCATCCGCAGGATCTGCAGAAACCTCAAACTCCGGATGGCAGAGGTAGCGAAGACGTTCCCCTGGGTTCCAGCTGCCAGCACTGAGATGGAAGCTATCAACACCATGATGTCTGGAAAGCAGCGCATCTAGTTAGTCATGAGAACCTTCACCTGAACACACAGCCAGTGTTACAGTGGCATTTCATATTTTATATGTGTGTTTGTAACATGCAAACATGATGATGATCTTGATTATTATCAATAAAAATAGTGTGTAATAGCTGCCACTCTCTCTTAAATATATATTATATACTGTCATATAAGTATATAACTAATATGAAATGCCCTTAAAAGAATAACTAACTAACTATTGCTTGTAACATGGAATAATGGAATATTCTGTTTCATGTCTGGTGCGATTGTCTTCTGGCACCAGAATGTGTGTGACGCTCACGAAGCCAATTAGAGCTTAGCGTTTGGCCAGATCGGTCCATCATACCGATGACACAGAAGGGCTTGCGGGCAAACTTTAGCCTCCCCCTCCATCCTCTGTAGCGACAGCAGCAGCCAGCCGCCCAGATCCTCACAATGTACTCCACTCCAAACACCACGATGGTAACAATTTCCTGCAAACAGACGCGTTAGAGAACAGCACGTTGCTCTTTCTGTACAACAGTGTGGACTAATGCTTCAGCCTTTGCCTACTAACGATGCAAGAGCTCTTACATCTGCATACACACATTACTATTATACCTTCCAATTGGAAGCACATTTCCTTTACCCGTCTAAATTTAGGTTTGCTGTGAAGCCTACAATACGATTTAATCATAAAAACGAAGTTGGACCGATTAAAAGCATGTTTAGTGGGCATGTGCAGTGAATACCTACCAGGATGTACAAGGCATCTTCCGAGCTTTTCTCATATTCTTTTATCGTAGAAAAGACGGAGAGAACCAGGCAGGAGAACACCAACAGAAAACTGAAAGAAAAAAACCTATGTCAGGCTCACATGCTCGTACATATTCACCACCGAGCAGTTGCATAGGAGTAAAAATGTTTTTATTCCTTTTAAACGAGAAAACTCGCTAACAATATCCACAACGTGACAGAATCGCTTATATCACAAATATAATGCGACGCCCCACCGCTGCACTTATTTTGTCCTATTTTTGAAGCAGCACCAAAAAATGCGAGTTGTCAGCTGTTTCTAACACGGTGAAAAGAAGCAATACGAACACCACATGGATATGGCTCTTCAAAGATGCTGAGGAATCAGGCTCCAGTCCCACTGGCGGGCTTAGGACTTCCAGTAAGCTGCGGTAGACCCATCCAACTGCTGCATGCTGCTGTTCACCCCCCCGCCCCCCTCACCCATCCCAAAACTGACCCCCTTGCAGACTCCCAAGACCTGGAGCGGCAATGCTGGAAATGCCTTCTCAAGTTATGTAGGACACCTCCCTTTGTCAGTTTCAGTGCTCTGCTAAGCGTGTCTGAGGGGAGCATTAGCCTGTATCACTGCAAGCTGAGTTACAGTGTCTTTAGGAAGTGTGCCAGCAGTGATCGCGGACTCAGAAATCACGCTGACGTGGAATGCACTGTGGCATTCTGATACCAGCTCACTGTGGCTCGGTTGGGCACAGGAAAACATGAAATTCTTTAATAATATTCAACAAGCTTGTTCGTAAGAAAAATTTGCATGCAACGATCAAAGAGCATTCACCAAAGACAGTTATGTATTACTTTAGTAAGAAGGCATTGTGAAAAAATGTACCCGCAACGTGATTCTGTTGTGTTAGCCATTGATTTTTGTTATAGCAGGCCAAGTTTAATTGGTCAAATATCTGAAAAGACATTGAAGCTGGTGTCAGCAATCACTCCTTCCTGTTTCAACGCACTGCGTAATGTTGATTAGGGTCGTTATATTGGAACACTTTAACCAATGCTTACAATCTGGGCTTAACCCTGACCAATGGGAAGCAGCTTAGAGCGTGGATGGTGCCATGCCCATCTGCCTCAGTTATCATCTTTAAGGGCCTGGTCACCCTGCAAGTCCCCTTCTGTGCGGGAGCAGCGTAGCAGACTGAGCTGGTTAGATAGCTGTGAAAGCAGGGGGCAGGGAAAGTAGCACCGGTCGGGGATAAATCACAGAGCATGAGGACGGCAGAGGTCATCTCACTTAACGGGGCTCAGTAATTGCCTGAACAGAAGAGACGTCACGCTCATAAAAATCCTATGGCTCCTATTGGCCAGAATGAAACAGCAATCCATTCCCGTTGTAACTCCCACATAACTGGGAGATACTCCAAAGGAACCCACAAAGCAATTTAAAGAGTTACAACATCTCTATTTGCTCTGCGCAAAGGTTACCCCTTTGGTGGCAGCAGTATCGGTTTGCCCAATTCAGAGGCGTGGCCAGCTAACACAGATTTAGAAAGCTGTTCATCCAAGCCCGTAAATTCTAAAAAGAGTCTGTAAAGTCAGTCTACCACCAATGAAAATTAGGCAATACACCAAGGTATTTGGTGCAGTCTCAATATACGGAAAAAAATATGACTCCAACATGGGAAAAAACTGTTTTGCTGAGAAAGAAACTGTGTGTTGACCGAAGGTACTTGAAGATTGGAAGCAAACATCAACTGAATGATTTGTTAATCATTTTCAATGCGTTTTAATTATGTGATTCAATGCTTTTGCTTTACTGTTTTTTCAATTATTGGTTTTAAAAATATGAATTCACTTTTTCTTTTAATACTTTTCATATACGTTCTTTCTGACCAATAATTTTCACCAAAGAGTCGAGCCTAGATTCATTAGCATTGGGAGATTCCTAACAGATGGAGATGTATTGTTTGTATGCCTATGTCAGTTTAAGGGTCTTGTTTAATCTGAGCCCCCGGCAATGGTCATTACTTTGGAAACATTGCAGACAGTGCATTTAAAGACACTGGTCGCCCACTATAGCACATTGATTTCACATCATTCAAAATAAACAAGATGACTTGTGACCGTCTGGAGGTCATGGGTATATTTGTGTCTGTTCTTAATGACATAGTGGCTCAGAGGTGTGAGTGATGGTGCAGGTTTCCCTATTGGTCTCTAGTAAAACGACGTGGCAGAATAAAATCACACTGCATTCAGAACATATAACATCGCACAGCTCCGTTTTTCTTCCGGTTTTCACCATGCCTTATGTTCTGCCTTCGTTAGCTACTGTAAATACGGGAGCTGTGCCAACTGGCATTGCAAAAAATACAGCCAGGAGCTCTTTCTCTGATCACCGCGTCTCCTGGTGACTGTGTTCCTCAGAACGTGTATCAGTGTGAGTGTGTGGTGTCCCACATCATATCTACTAGACCTCTCGTCCCGATGTATTCCCAACTGAGGCAACCAGAGAAGAGAATAGGGTCATTGAAAAGGGCTGAGAAAAAAATACTGTCAGGTAAATCCCAGAGGCTTGCTTTAACATCTAAGGAATAAAAGCCAATGAGTTTTTATGTAAAAAGAAAAAAAAATCTTATATCTTATATCTTAATCTTATTCTTATATATTATTTATATATTTATTCTTCTATTTAAGGCCACCTGTTCTCTGAAGCTGCCCGTGGGGAAAGAAGAAGTGTGTACACATTCACACAGAAGCAGAATTAACTAATCCCTCTTGCATAACATCTGAATCCAGATGGATTCAGCTATGCCAGCCTCTGTCCATTGTATTGTAGTATTCCACCACCAGAGAAAGTTATGATTCAGCATTTTATGATAGTGAAATATTTGATTTCCCTCGAGTATTATGGAAATTCTCTCATTATTTTGAAAAGCTTTGGCCTCAATTTGGGCTGTATAAAAGACACACACACACAGATACACACACATACACACACAGATACACACAAACACACACACAGATACACACACACACACACACACACACACAAACATGGCAAATGTAATTCGGCTATCGGATCACCTTCATGGGCGCCTCCTCATCACCTCAGCAGGACTCTCCTACACCTCTACCAATCTCCACACATGGTAAAGAAAGACAATTAATGAGGCATAGTGACCAATTTATAGGAGATGTTACTGGAAGTTTGCGCTGTAATCTAAAGAAATAAATTCCTGGACGATAACTTCCAACCTGAAACTCCGCCCCTCCAAGACAGGCCTGATCTAACAATTCCTCAGCCCATCCAGGATCTCCCCATTACCTAAGATGATTCTGTCCTAGACCTCTTCCAGTCACCAAAAGCCTTGACGACAAACTTGCCTTCCTGCAGATTATTGTGCAAGTGACACAGTCAAAAATAACATTTTCAACTGTTATGCCACCCAGTTCCTCATTCTGTCCAAATTAGACTGCCGCAAGAGTTTTCCATCTGATCTGGTCTGCAGCTGCTTGGCCAGTCATTGAGCTCTTAAACAATATTTATGCTGCACACAAATTGTGCTCCTCTACAGGTCACTGATTACAATCCAAATCACGTTCACTCTGGTGCCTATACCTTCAAACTTTGATCAGACCCTGTGCTCCTGAGTGAACAATATTAGCAAGCTAATCCCAGTTACTGAGAAACACAAGCTTCGAGCTGCCTTTATAACTGGTTTTCAATGTTCATAATATCTAGCACAGAGCAAACATCTGTCCCCACAAACATTTATTATAGAAAAGTCAGCCAGCGAGCCCCGGGTTGCAATAAAAGTGGAGGACCTCGCTGGATATTATTTCTCATTCTCTATTTCTCATCTGAAATAATTGGTGTGTCTATTTTTGGGCATTAAACAGCAAAACAGTGACATCCTTTCTGTTATTTTCACTAAAACACACAGGCACACCAAACACACTCACAAAGTGTTCTCGTTACATTGAATCAGAAGCTGTCTGTCTCCCACCCTGGGAGGCTGTGATTACCGGCTGCTCTGACAGACTCATCAGTCATTTCTCAACACCTCCGTGTTTACACCAGGCAGTGATCACAGATCCAGTTTAATCACATGCAGCCTTGGCTGAGAAAATGGGTCACAGTAGACAATTTGATGTATTTCTGGTGTTTTTAAAGTGACTATTTTGCCCTGTGTCTGCAAAAAAGAGGCTTGAATGCAAAACATGAATGCATTATGGATGTGTCCTTTGATAATCAATCATTATGGGAGACTGATTAGAATGGTTCAATATAATTCTTCCACATCTTTAATCAATCAACGAGTTTATTGAATATTAGTGGAAGTGGAAACTTAATGCCCAGTTATTTTAAGAGGAAAAAAAAGTGAAAAGCCAAAAAAAGCCTAAAATTCCTGTTTCCTGAAAACAACGAAAAGCCCATCCAATTCTGCAGACAAGCAGATCACGTATTGTGACACAGGATGTAACACACCTGGGAAGGAAGCCATTGTTACATTGAGCCATTATGACTGAATGACACTCAACATGCTACGGCCCTTCGGTTGCCTTGGTAACCTCCTCCAGGCTCAGAATAACATTGCTATTTCTCATGAGAACACTTAGAGGGGAATTAAGTGTGTCCAACATACTGCCTAGAACTGCTCAATTGGATCCGAGCCCGAGCGCCGCTATTTCACGTACAAGCCCACCCTGTGATTACACCTCACTGCGTCTGACAACTCCACTCATCCCGGACAACAGCTCCAGTGCAATCCAGCAGGACACTCTCCGTACCACACTGGTACTGGTACTCTCCCTAACACACTGGTACTGGTACTCCGCGTTCCACACTGGTACTGGTACTCTGCGTTCCACACTGGTACTGGTACTCTCCGTACCACACTGCTTTCATGTGAATAGCCGTTTCAGGGAGTTTTGAACGGTGAGGAAAAACTGCCTGCATTAATGATTTCTGCCCCAGGAGTGAAATCGGAGCCCAAGAATGGGAAAGTCAAGCAGAGTGAGAAAAATCCCATGCAGCCAGCAGGCATGCACAGTCTCTCAGCCTAATTAGGCAGCTGGCTCGCGCCCCTCAGACAGACAAATGATACAATTAACACCAGCTACTGCATCTGTAGCACAGAAATGACTCGGAGTTATCATGCAATAATCCCTTTCAACACTGTAGCTGGTGGCGCCCGAAATAAATACAAATGAGTAAATCCACTAATGATCATTAAATTTGACCTTTTTGTATGGCTGCCTCGACTCTTCAGAAGGATTATCAGTAAACTCCAAAAAGATTTTTGGTGTGAGGCAACAGCTGTAACAGATTTCTGCTCCACCAGATGCCACAAATTGTGTGTAATTAAAGCAGTCACTCTCACTTACACAGTGTTTAACCCAGAGGGGTACTTGACCTGGACGTGGGCCAGGAGGCAGCATGCATGTTGTCATCCTACCAGAATATCTGAGAGAATTAGTTGCGGGCATCTTGGGGGACACATCAAATCATCGGCAGCAGATGGCAGCAGGTCCAATTTGGAAGAAGGAGCAGGTGTACTGCAGGTATAAATATTCACACGACAGGTGAATTTATATTTATACCTGCAGTACAAAATAAAGGGGCCTCCTGAGTTGGTAAAGGCACTTGGCTGAGCTATAACATAGGGCTACAAGCTGAATTTTTCACATTCAAATCCAGTTCATTATTTCACCATCATTAGATCCTTGTTACCAGAAGAGCAGAGCGACGGTGCACATTTGGAAGATGGCCGACTGGGCTAGGGTGGGTCAAAGGGTGCAGCACTTCTCTCGGCTAAATAGAATCTCTTATTTGCTTCCTGGCCACTCCACCAATGGGCATTGAACCCCCTCGTGCGGGCTGTGCAGCCTGCAGTGTGGTAAAGAGACGGGTGATTTGAAGGCAACTCGGATTGCAGGAGACTTGTCATCTCATGACTCATAACAATATAAATTCATGTTTAAGAATAGTTAGTGATGAGAGATATCAGTGAGAACATTGTATGCTCAGGATAACAGCAACGGGATTTAATGTTTCCCAGAACACATTTAAAGGAAATAAGACAACACCCTAGAAAAATAGTTTCACTTAACTCAAAATCCATTATCTACCCTTAGAAGAACCGCAGTTCATCCGATCCTCCCACTAAGACATAAGTCGCAACAAGATGGTCACGATCAATCAGAACCTTGGCTAGCAGTCAAACAAAGCGACGCATCCTTGAGCTGTTCCCAGCATAGAATATATTTACACCAGATGTAAGAGATAGTCCTACTATCACATACCAAAGCCTCTGCCAACTCCGATGTGTGAAATCTCACTTATGGCTAAGCATTTCTCAATACAGGGCTAATTGCTTCCTGCTGTTAAGGGAAAAGAAATGTAATGTGATGGAGTAGGGGCAAGATCACTGGAATAGTAGTAATCGGTGTGACCAATAGTTTGTGGATTCAATTCTGTCTTTGACCATGGTTTATGAAAACAACAGCCGCGGTAAAACATAAAAAAAGAATATAAAATCACATACATGTGTGTGCATTAATTAAACTAATAATGGTAGAGTAAGGCAGAGAAAACTGGAAACTGGCAGTGAGGGCCCTGCCTGCAGACGCAGAGTCATCGATTAGTTTGTTTTCTGCAGCTCAGCAAGATATCCCAGACTTGCCCCGCTTTCAGTAGAAGAACACAGGCAGTTCTCTAGCATTCTGAAATGAGTTGAGTCCTTAGCCTTTAAGCCTTGCTTAAAAGAACTGTGAATCAAGGGCCTTCTCAAGAACCCTGAGTAAAACCGCATCCACGGCCAGGCTATCAAACTATAATCAATAGGCTCCCCTTTTTCAAGGCCTGAGTGACACACAGCAATGGCGCTATTGTGTTCAGCCAGCTTCATTAAGAGAATGAGCAACTTCCAGTAGAATAAAAACCATCAAAGTTATAAGCCAAAATAAAGGGGAAATCACCAAACTAGGGAGCTGTAGGACCCAAACATGAAATCATCAATATCAAACTTGCTATTCCATTAGTCGTGTGATGTTGTGATTACACATTAGGTTGAAAGATCACAGTTATTTTGTAAATACTCCATCAGCTATTTTCAGCATCCCACACAGTGTCTGTTAGCGGAGGTGGAGAACCAATATTCTCTCGGTCACAACCAGACAACCAAGATTTCATTAGTTGTAAACTAAACACAGAGGAAACCTTTGAATCAGCAAAAGGCCAACAAAGACACATACTGCCTATTCTCCTTTGACCTCCCGCAGGATACTAATGGGATTCAAGGAGAAACGGACCTTGAATGCAGAAAAAGACGAGGGTAGGCTCCCATGACAGTGGTGTATTTAGAGACTTGGCCCTGGATATCGATCCTTTGGCCTGGATGCAAGGAACACTAACTAACGTTGCTCAGGTGATTTAATTCGATTCATGCATCTTGTTGGACGAGAATTGATCTCATAAGGCTGCACCAAGCTATATTTATTTGATGCTCCTTGCTTTAAATTGCATAACACAGCAGACAGTTCTGCTGGTTTAAACTTTTCTGCTCGGTGAAGTCTGTGCATTTAGAGATTGTGACGGAGAAAGAGCCCACAGAGGGTGTAATGGACTGAAGTCAGCACACTGCACTTTTATAAAAATCAGCAGCTGGAAAGAAAACGAGACTTGAGAGATTAAATGAAGTGAAGAGAGAGGGTATAAATTATAAATCAAACGAAAATCCACCAAATGCATGGTTTCTCTACCTTCTAGCTTCCAGCTACCTTCATTTTAAACGTGTGACAAGTTTTCGCACTCAGTAAAAGTGGAAAGCGAACCCATTCAGCAACTATTGATTCAGTAATTTTCTAATTCAGGGCTGGCTGCATCTCAATGACTAATCTTTTCCCTAATTTAAATTAGTTCTGTAATATTGCTGTACTGTTTTTTTTTAGGGCTCTATGTCTTTTCCGCGTCAACCAGGCACAAGAACAATATTTTATAAGAGTCAAGTTAAAGAAAATACTATGTAGGTATTAACAATGTTGACCCATAAAAATTAGGTACAGGGTGTTTACATTAGATGTCAAGAGACTAATGGACATTTGCAAGCTGAGCGGCAGGTAAAGAACTGTTTTAATTTTCAATGTTACCATTTCCAAAACTTTTTCTTATATATATATATATATATATATATATATATATATATATATATATATATG